>JAHKKF010534240.1:0-21822 GCA_019740295.1 Labeo calbasu
AATGGGTGCTGTCAGAATGAGAGTCCAAACAGCTGATAAAAACATCACAATAATCCACAAGTAATCCACACCACTCCAGTCCAGCCAGCTGTTTTGGCTTGTAAACGGTGCTTGATCTGTGTAGATTTCTCTCCTGATTCAGACCAAAGCATTTTTTCACTTGAGGAAGTATTATTATGGATTATAGACGTCTTGATGTATTTGTTTCAGCTTTTGTCTTCTCAAGATGAACTGATGGACTGGAGTGGTGTGGATTACTTGTGGATTATTGAGATGTTTTCATCAGCTGTTTGGACTCTCATTCTGACGGCACCCATTCACTACAGAGGATCCATTGGTGAGCGAGTGATGAAATATGCTACATTTCTCCAAATCTGATGAAGAAACAAACTCATCCTAATCTTGGATGACCTGAGGCTGAGCACATTTTCAGAAAGTGTTTGTTTTTGGATGATCTGGTTCTTTAATCCACGTGCCCTTGTAGTGTTTAATCAAAATCACAAACTCTACGAAGGAATCTCTCTCTTCTCTGATGGCGTGTGCATGAGGGCGGGACAATAATCGCTCCTGTCGCTCACATGAGATCACAGCAATTAGCAAACCACAATGACCCAATCAATTCCCGATGGACAACATCAAGTCCTGCCCTACATTTTTCTTGTTCAGAAGCCGTTTAACTTGGACGCGAGTCAAAAGACGTCGCAACTACCGTTTCATGCAGATCTTCAGTTCCTGCAGCGTTTGTTTCTCGCTGTTAGCGGTTTGCGTGTGATCATCACTAGTGTTGTGATTGAATCATCAGGTGTCGGTGCTGTTGGGATTCCGACCGTCAGTCCGACAGCATCACGTGACGCGTCTCTAAACGCATCCGGAGCCAACAGTGACTCACGCTGAGAAATATGCTGCCCGTGGCCCCTGCGTGTGCGCATTAATCTACACTACTGAGGGTCTTTTGTCAGGGTCGTTACAGACGACAGGAAAACAAGATTGTGCAGCTGTGAACATCAGCCGCCTGTCGCCCTCTGCATCTGTCAGTCTGCCGTTCTGCTGTTGATGGAGCTCACACACACACACACACACACACACACACACAGATCTGGTCGGATGAGATCATCTGAGGGTCGTCATTTGTCTTGGGGAAAGTGCGATGGGCGAGTCGGTGTGAGTCAGCGAGCGAATTACCTCAAACATCAGAGATGCACGTGATGCTCCGGTTCTAGAGCCATTAGTGTGAGTTCATCACCTGCTGATGTCAGACGCTCTAATGACTGCACATAAACTTTACATCGGTACGCCAAGACACAGAACTGGGTTTAAAAGGTTGCAAGTATGGCAGAGTTCATATGAGGTGCTTAAAGCGCTTGAATCTGACGTTTTGACTTTTTTTTAGGCTGGGAAAACCCTTGAAAATAGCAATATTCCTATAAAGGTACTTGAAAGTGCTTGAATTATTGAAAGACTGTGTATCTATGAAATAAGTGTTATATTATAAACATATTTTTTCACGCAAAATTCGTGGAATTAAAACAAAATTCATTTTTTGGCCTATTTCAGTCATAAAACTATCGAGCTAAACCAATAGTAGTACTGACAGTGCTGTGTAAACATGCCTGAAGATGCAAAAAGAGGAACAGACAAACTGAATCGATTGAGTGAGTCATTTAAGCTGAAACCACTTCGATTCATTCGAACTCGTGACTCCTTCCCATTTCAAGCGATTCACTAGCAAAAAACAGATTATTTTCAAATTTTGACATCACTTGTAATGATTTTAAAGATGTCGCAACATGATTCACTGTTTCGAAACGCTCCAATCTGATCGCGTATCGCAAATCATTTGATTCAGATCGGGCCTTCAAATCGCGTTTCATGAATCATTTGGTTCGCCGATCATTCGACTTAGATCGGAACTTTGCGTATCGTGAATCAATTAAATCGGAGCCTCAAGTTGCGAATCATTAGATTTAGATCCACAAATGGAATGATTCGCAAATCATTTGATTTAGCTTGGATCTTCAGAGTGGGTTCGCAATCTTTTGCTTTAGATCTGAACCTAGGAGCTTGGATCACAAATCATTTCAATCAGATCAGGACTTCGGAGCGGTTTAGCGATTCTTATTTTTTCAGACAGTAGAAAACATCAAACCACAAGTGAGATCTGTGATTGAAGTCCTTGAAAATTTAAAAGTAGTGCTTAAAATTTTAGTTTACAGTATCTCTACGAACCCTGATATGAACTGAATATCAACCGGTCAGTGGTTTAGACAAAGATTGAGACCATCAAAACTTAGTAGGACATTTGAGTTTTGATTGAACAGCATGTCCTCGTCTCTTCTTCAGGTTAGTCTTGAGCTCCACCTGTGCGCCGGCCATCTTGTATGATTCCGTATGTCTGTTTGGGAAGCGGCACTCATCGCGTGTGTAGATGCACATGTGAATGCATGTATGCTTGTTTACATGTGCATGAGTGTGTGTGTGGGTGCAGGTCTGGCCAAAAGACCCGGTTGACCCAAAACACGAGAGTTTTCCAAACCGTAGATGGTCAAAAATGTGAAGGGAGGTCGTCAGTGTTTTCCTTCGAGCCGCTCCTCTGTGTCAAAGGAGAGAAATGAACCTCAGGGGGCTGAAACATCCAAACAACAGCAGCACCGGAGGATCACGGACCACTCTAACAAACAGCCCGTGATCGGCTGATTCCATCGAAGACGTCCTCATCTCTGTTTGCAGATATTTGCCTGATTATGGATTACAAGTAATGTGAGTTATGTAATCAGATTACTTTTTCCAAGTTTAGTTTTTTGTTTATTTGGATCCCCATTAGCCACTACCAATGTGGCTATTCTTCCTGGGGTCCAGTAAAAAAAGATACAAAAGTGCCCTAATCCAAGTCAGTAAAAATCAATTCAATAAAACATACATACCCCAGATTCATTCAAAACATCAAAATCAACACTTCACTGTATACTGTGCCATTAGATATTCCTTTACAGATTTTTCAAACCTAATGTAACTAGTGAAGTAACACGTTACGTTTTAATTTACAAGTAAATATCAGTTACTTTTTAAAATAAGTAGTTGCTTTGTTTCCCATGCATTCACTGACTGCTCTCGTGTTGCCATGTTGAGAGAAATCGGGAGTAAGTGCAGAGGCGTTGTATGCGCTGTGTAAACATGATGATAGACTAAATGTCAACATGCATTTACTCATCTCCCTTACACAAAAACAGATTCAGTATTCCTCAGAATGAATAAAAACAGTGCAACCCTGCAAGAATTAAATATGAAGATTTTATTTGCATAAACAGATAACTCTTGATTTCGTGTTTCATGATTACGGTGTTTTTGTTTTATTGTGTTAGCTGTTATTTTTACTTAATCAAACGAACCCAACTGCAGTCTGATTGAGATTTATTTGGATTGCACAATGAAAAAACATTACTTCTGAAAATTGTTAAAAACGGAGTTATATGTTTTTGCAAACAAACTCTTCGTATGTTAAATAGCACAAATAAAAGTAATGTATTTAATCCCATTTTATTAACCAGTGTCTTTGCTGTTGACCTCCGACGACCCAATTCAAAATGACAAAATTCCAAAATGAATGAATTTACATTTCCTTCAGCCACTTTTAGTGTGAAAGGGCTTTTATGTTTGGCAAAAATATTTTTTTTATATTAAAAATAAACCCTGCCCACGTGAGAGAAAGTAACGTAACGCATTACTTAAAAAAAAAAAAAAAAAGTAATGTAATTAGTTACTTTTTAGGGAGTGGCACAATATTGTAATGCATTTCTTTTAAAAGTAACTTTCCTCAACACCACTGACGAAGGCCAGAGAGTTCATGAGGTCACAACCCGGGACCTTATGACGCTTTCCTTAGTGCGTTTACATGCGCTGCTTTCAGATCTTTCTGGGAAGTTCATATTTACAAACTGAGAAATTGTAATTATGGCATTAGATGTGTTTAAATCACTTCTGTTCAAGCAAGGTGGCAGTTTTGTTTACTACCCACAAATACATTCATGCAGCTACTGTGAAACGAGTCATTGTTCTAAGACCATTCAGTATCTGTCATCTAGACGCATCATCTATTGCGTCCGCCAACAACTGCTTGGAAAATCAAGGCTCAAAGAAAATCCCCACTTGTTTCCCAGTTGAATCATACGCACAATCTTTCCAACATGACTTGAAAGTGAACGCCTGAAACCTTGTTTTTTTCTGTAAACACACTCATTGTCATGTTCTCTTTGTTAACTGATCGCGTCTGCGATGATTCTGAACTGAGTTAAGCCGTACTTACTGGCTTCAGCGAATCGCTCCTTTGAATCCAACAGCTGGTTTAAGAAGATTTAATAAATATAAATTGAATTGTTTAAAGTCGGTCGTGTGCGACTGTGCCGATGACCCTCGCGAAGATTTAACAAGCACAAATCGCCCGATCAAAAGAGAATTTTAATGAAAGCACAAAAATGACACGCTCATATTGAGTCTATCAGTCAGGAAAAGGTTACGCAGACATTTCCAAGACCCTGGATCCGAACGGACCAACGGCGAGAGCCGTAATGTCGAAACGAAGAGCTCTTGGAACGGTGGTGAAACTCCCCAGGAGCGCCTGGCCTGCCAAGGTTTCTCCAGAGGCGCAGCCTAAAATCATCCAGACCGTCACAGAAGATCCTGAAGCGGCGCCCAGAGAACGGCAGGCTCCTCTCGAGGTCTGTGTTTGGGATGCCGCAATCAGAAAGAACACAAACGTTTGTCTATCGCTTGCCAAGATCGTTCCGAGTGTTTTGGGAAGGTGTTCTGCGGAGAGACGAGCCGAGCGTGAATCGGTTTCAGGAGCTGGAAGACTCGAACGGCGCTCTATATCAGACCTAAATCCGTCCGTGATCCAGCTGGAGATGAAGCAAAGCCGGATGATGTGAAACACAAATGCATATTCACACGAGAACGGCAGAAAAGAAGCACACAGCCCAGTGTTTACAGATGTACTCTGTGAAATCCTGAAATGTGACGACTAATGATTAATGACTCACTGCACTCTTAAAATAAAGGCTCCATATGGGTGTTTTTAGCAGGAAAGCTGTAGAAGAACCATTTTTGGTTCCTCATGGAACCTTTCAGTGATCAGGACCTAAAAGAACAACTTTTTCTTAGTGCGAAGAACATTTTAATAATCGAAAGAGCCGTTTGTGCCATGGAAATGTTTACTCAACAGTGCCGTAGAAGAGCCATTTATGGTTCTCCAAAGAACCTTTCAGTGATCAGTTCCTAAAAGAAAGAACCTTTCGTGCAGTGGAAAGGTTCCTCGTGGAACCTCGACACCTGAGAACATTATGGAAGCGACTCCTGCCGTTTCAGAGGTGAAAACCCAGCTGAAAGTCTGAGCTCTGCCGACGCGCAGGCGGCTCTACGTGAACCTGAACGCTCTGCGATATCAAAGCGATCTAGACGTGATTAATAATGATTGATTCTGTGAGATTTCAGATACTCCTCCCATATCGCTGATCGTCTGGGAGTCGGAGCGCTCGATTCCTGGAGTCCAAGACCACGGGAAATGAAAGGAGACACAGTCGCTCCTGAGCCAAGGCAAATAAACAGTGTGAGAAAGTTTGAGTAAGACGCTTTCGCACAGGCGCACGCTCCCCCGCCCGTCCCTCCATCCGTCTGCGATCCGCACGAGGCCGGGAACAGGAACAGGAATGGGATGCTGTTATTGGGTCACGTGCAGCGAGAGAGAGGACTGAATTCCTCAAAAGTAGGTCAGTATATTGGAGCATCTGTTTAAGCCATAGCGCCGAGCCTTAGAGAAAGTAAACACGCAGAAGAATGAGCAGAACTTTGTCAGTCGGCCTCGAACCCCGCAGCCGACGGGACCCGTAGACACACGACCCGCCGCGGGACGCCCGACGAACGATGACGACACGACATAAATGAAAACAAACGCAGTATATGGGACGTGTTTATGAGTGAAACACCAGATTCGGTGTGACTCAGAGACTTTATTTTCACCGTGACTCATCTATTTGTGAAGGTGGTTGATAAGTAAAGCCGCAGCATTGTTTTAATACTACTATAAATCTTATTAAGTACTTGAATTTGACTTTTTGACTTTTAAGGCCTGGAAAACCCTTGAAAATAGCAATATTCCTGAAGAGGTGCTTGAAAAGTGCTTGTATTGTTGACCAACAATGCATCTGTGAAATAAGTGTTTACATTGTTTAATAAGCACATATAGTTCATGCAATTAATAAAACATTTTTGCCATTTCAATTCATGCCATTGAGCTAAACCCGTAGTAGTACTGACAGCGCCGTGTAGACATGGCTGAAGATGCGAGAAGAGGAACAGATGAATCGAATCAGTCGAATGAGTCATTTAACCTAGAACTTCTCCGATTGATTCAAACTCATGACTTTCTTTTCATGTCAAGTGATTCACTAGCAAAAACCAGATGAAATTAAAAGAGCCATTCATTTTCGACTTTTGCTATCACTTGTAATGAGTTTAAAAACCATCGCGTTGCGACATGATTCACTGTTTCGAAGCGCTTCAATTGGATCGTGTGTCACGAATCTTTTGATTCAGGTCGAGACTTCAGAGCGGATTCTTGGATCATTCCGCGAATTGATTGATTTGCAGTCCGAGTCCTGATCTGAATCGTTATTCAGCTACACTCTTAAATATAAAGGTGCTTCAAAAGGTTCTTCAAGCGATGCCGTAGAAGAACCATTTTTGGTTCCACAAAGAGGCATTCAGTCAAAGAACCACTTCTTGCTTACCTTTTTATAATCTGAAGAACCTTATTTGCCACAAAGAACCTTTTGTGAAACAGAAAGGTTCTTCAGATGTTAAAGGTTCTTTATGGAACCTTTTAGACAAACAGGTTCTTCTATGGCATCGTGAAGCACCTTTATTTTTAAGAGTGTAGGGACTTCATAGCGTGGATCGCGAATCATTTGATTTAGATCAGAACTTCAGAGTGAGTTTGTGAATCTTTTGCTTTAGTTTGGAACCTAGGAGCGTGGATTGTGAATCATTTGATTCATATTGGGACTTCGAAGCAGTTTCAAGAATCCTTTTTTTCTGATTTTTTTTTCCCTAAACAATAGAAAACCATAAGTGAGATCTTTGAAAATCAAGTGCTTGAACATCCTTGGAAGTCCTGGAATTTTATTTTACAGTATCTGTACGAACCCTGTACTTAGATATTTTAGTTTTTATTTAATATTAGTTACACTTTTAGTTATTTTTTTGTGCTTTTGTCATTTTTATTTTTAGGTTTCATTTTTGTAATTTCCGATTTATTTTACTTTTTTTTTTTTTTTTAATTTATTTCCAGTTAGCAATTTTAGTGCCACGGAAACATTTTTAATTTCCAAGTTTTTTTTATTTATTCTGTTTCAGCTTTCAGCTAGTTTTATCTTTAGTTTTAGTTAACAATAATAACCATCTTTTAAGCATGCAAAATTTATTCAGAAACTGCGATGGTTTTGATCCCTAACAAATACTAATAAATATATATTACACGTTCCAACTGTGTCATGGGTTCGATTCTCAGGAAATGCATGAATTTTTAAAAAAATAATGTAGGTTTAAATGCAATGTAAGTTGCTTTGGATGGAAGTGCCTGCCCAATGCCTAAATGTGAATGCAAAATGTAAAAATACACAATCTGATTAACCTGTAACAACGCAAACCTGCAGCTCTAAAAGTTTGTTTTCATACTCAAGTTCAGCTAAGAGGCTGTGATGTATTTTTCTTCAGTTAGTCGCACAAGTTCGCAGGTCAGAGTTCAGCAAACTTGAACTTGTGAAACACGAAATGCACTACATTTGCGATGCATATGAACGGAGATCAGCGATGGAAAGGATGAGCGAGCGATTGCATTTAGATGAAAGATTATGATGAAAAACATTTGTTTAGAGCGCTCCGATGAGATCAAAAGCACGTCTTGAGAAAGTAAATGGCCTTAGTTTCGTGTTGACTTCAGTCTGCATTCCTTACAGATGATTACGCTTCTGATGCACAGAAAGCACAAGAGCTCCAGTCCGGTCCAGAGAGAGGAGGGTGCGGCTCGGGTTTCTCCACCCACCGTGAGCCATTGTTCCTGCATCAGTCTCGGGCTGGACGCTGTCGGGTCGAGATGCAGACGGGACGCTCCCCTCCTCTGACCGCAGACGCAGACACCCACGTCAGGATGCAACAGCCCACTGTGCATGAAGCAAGGGCCAAACCGAGTGCTTTCCCTCACTGAAGCATTGGTACATCAATGCGCGGTACTGCGAAAAAAGCCACGGTCTGTTTTTTGTAAGTGAGACCACATGCTTCTCCAAAAGCGCACGGTTTGAATTGTGTATTGTGCAGCACGTCTGGAGGGTAAAAGTCATAAATTGTTTCCCATGAGCCCCCTCTCTTTGTGCATTGTTCGTGTTCTCTCATTACACGAGTCAAGGTGCTGCCAGCGAGCGCGCGCACGCGCCAAACGTGACTGGGAACGCGGACAAGAGATGATGCTGCTGCACAAGTATGAGGCGCGCTCACGAGCCAGAGTCTGTCAGCAGCAAGCGAAAGTTCAGAAAACTTTCACAAACGCTCTTCCTGACCTAATTCATTGAGCGCAAAGCCTCCTTTTAAGGTGTTGTCAAAGCACAATGTTATTAGATCAGCGCGCCGAATGATTACCGCGGTATTTCATCTGAAAGTTATTATGGGGTTTGCCTGCGGTGCTGTGTGACACGTCCTTTGAACTTCCTCGAATGTGGTAACGATCTCCTCATAACGATTCATTTTCTTCCTCTCTTTGGATAAGTGCGTGTTTATGAATCTCGCAGTGATTTCAGCGTATTCCCCGCTTAATTCGCGCAGGTTCTCGCGAGATCAGAGGGGAGCGAGTGTTTTCGGCTGCGGCTGGATGAGATTTGAGTGGCGCAGCAGAATGAGCGCTGATGCAGTAACGCAGCCGCAGCGCTTTGTGTTGCACCTCTGAGCCGCCTTTACGCACTTTTCCTCATCCTGACAACTTTTACCAGGCACTTTACAGTCTTTGTCTGTGCACCCTTGCTGGAGGAGACTTCATCTTCATCTTCTTCATCATCTACTGGAGGTACAGAAACTTTCTTTCCTTCACTTTTATTTTATCCGCCGCTCCTGAAGTTTCCCTGCTGTCCTATTCCGCTTTACTTTCCACAGAGGCGCAAAACTAACGCACGCAAAGCTGCTTTCCTCTTCTCTGAGTTTGTGTGTTTTTGTCAGTTTTGTTATTAATGTGAGCTGTTGGTCGTGCAGCGGGAGCGCGCGCAGAATGAGGCGGCTGCTCGTGCTCGCGACGGGACTCTCAGCGCTCGTGTCGCTGTATGTATCAGCGCAGACGCTCGACGCAGGCGCAGACAGAGCTGCGCAGACGCTCGACGCTCAGGAGCAGCCGAGAGCGAACCGATCGAAGCGGCGCGGCGGCGGACAGGACGTGCTGAAGGGGTAACGGGTCTCTTCATCACTGGAAAAAAGCACAACATTTACTCTAAACACCACGGTAAAACTGGCATTAGCAGCCGTTAATTTGCCCGTGGGAACCGTGTGCTCCGGAATCCGTCAACTAGAGTCACAACATTAATGACAGTTTTGGTTTCATGAACTTTACAGGGAGCTGCTGTTTTCTTTGGTTTGTTGATTGTTTGTTTTGCAACATCTCAAAGCGTTTGTATGGAGCCATGCGTGTTCATTTAGATGATCCTGATAAAACACAAACACCTATAAAAACATGAAATTATAGCAAAAGTCTTAATGTCTGTTCTGGTAATTGAGAACAACCGAATCGTGACACATAAGCTCAGAATTCTGATGTTTTTTTAACACAGTTTTTAGTTTATGTCTATATTCAGAGTTTTTTCCTCAGAATTCAGTTCTCCTTTTTTCGTTTCTAAAAAATAAATCAGGTCATTTGACTTTTACAGGTAATTCTGACTTTTTTCTCCTCACAATTCAATTCGTTTTTTTTGTTTCTAAAAAATAAAACAGGTTATTTAACTTTTTTTCGACTCTTTTATCTCACAGTTTGCACTTTCATATCACAATTTCACAAATAACTAGTGCAATTTGTAGACAAACTTTGATGTGAGCTTGAGAAAGGCTAGTCTGAATAATTAAAATATTGTTTAGTAAGCTTTTAGTTGGAAGAATTTAAGAGTGAAATCCTGCAATCTGTAAGAGATAAAGGAAGATAAAAGTTAAAGACAGATAACGATTTCTCGCAATTATGAGGAAAAAAAAGCAGAGTCATGAGGCATAAACTCAGAATTCTGATGTTTTTTAACACAGTTTTAAGCTTATATCTATATTCAGTGTTTTTTTTCCTCAGAATTATTTTTTTTTCTAAACAATAAAATAGGTTATTTGACTTACAGGTAATTTTGACTTTTAGAGTTTTTTCCTCAGAATTCTTTTTTTTTTTTCCAAAAAATATAACAGGTAATTTTATTTGACTTTTTTATCTCACAGTTTGGACTTTCTTCTCATAATTCTGTGTTTTATGTCCCACAATTCAGAATTGTGAGAAAAACCTCGAATTTAGAGATATAAATTCAGAATTACCTTTTTCATTTATTTATTATGTGGCAGAAACAGGCTTCTGTACAGACCAAACCAAAATATAGAAAAGAGCATAAATAATAAACATCATTGTCAGGAAATACAGAAAATAAATAAATAGAAAATAGGAATTACATTTTCTATTCCTGTGTTCTTTTTATTTTATTTTATTTTTTGTGTGTGTGTATTTTTCCCCACATATTTATGCTCATTTGTTGGTAAAACAACTTTTACTCAGAAATTGCTAGTAGATTTCACAAAGTGCGGTTCGTAGACAAACTTTGATGTTGGCTTGAGAAAGGCTAGTCTGAATATTTAAAATATAGTTTAACAAGTGAAATTTTACAAGTGTGAAGTTTCAAGGTTTTAAAACCATGCAATCTGTAAGATGGGTAGATCTGACAAATGTAAAGATGGATAACGATAGTATTTTCTTGTACAATGTACTCTAGTAATCTGTTTTATAACTTCAAAAAATCATTTGTAAAGGCCTGTTCACATCAAGAACGATAGCTATATTAGCATCCACACCAGCGGACGATACTGTCTGTTTATTCTTTGCGCACACTAGTCTGCAGCAGGATTGATTCTGATTGGCTGTCAATGTTTTTATTGTTCATCAGCTGGAAAAAATTGCAACAATATAATTTCTCTGTGCCTTTATTGTTACAACTGTGGTGTGTACTCTGCTATTTTATTTTGAGAACAATTTTTAGAACTGTCATTCTTGGTGTGAACGGGCCTTTACAGTGTATGTTCTGTTCTGTTCCCATGTTCTTCCTATGGTAAAGTTTCACACATAAGATGTACATTTGAATTTGACCCCTTTTGCTCGTCCCGCAGGCCGAATGTGTGTGGATCCCGTCATCACGCGTACTGCTGCCCTGGATGGAAGACCTTGACCGGAGGGAATCAGTGCATCGTCCGTAAGTCCTCATCAGCTTCCTGTTTGGTGTGTTCTGCTCCAGCACAAGCAAGCGGACGCGAGCTATCAGCACGAGCGAGCGCGACTGTAGCGGTGGCGGGCGGGGGTTCCGCGAGCTTGGCGCTGAATGATTGTTTTTAGCTTTCGTCCTGTAAATGAATAGATTGGCAGCGCTCAGGAAGGCTGTCGTGGTGTTGTGCGATTCTGGCGCTCCGTCGTCTCTCAGGCGCGGTGGGTGGGGTGATGTTGTTTACTTGTGAAGGTCAGGCGCGCTAATGGATCTCGGTCACAATGGCCCAGAGTCTCTCTGACCCTCTGACCTCTCGCTGACCGCACTTAACAAGAACATTCCGGTAATAAACAGCGTTTGGACGCGTTCCAGTTATATGTGCGTCGTGTAATCGCATTAATCCGATTAAGCCGATATTTCCTGAATAAGACAGCTGGCATATGCCTCGATGAACTGCAAGTCTGTCTCATGGAAAGACCTGGAGCAGGACCAGACCTGAATCTGCAGACTTTGATTTTGTGGGATGAATTTAAACATTCTAGCGTATATATGAGAAACAATAAGACAGGAGATGTGTAGAACGCTCAGAGTATCAGCTGTACCTGCATGCGTACTGACATCTGTGAAAGTCAAGCAATCAATAAATGTCTCAATCCTTGCTTTTTTTCCCTCCTCAGCTATTTGTCGCAGCACCTGCGGAGACGGCTTCTGCTCCAGACCCAACATGTGCACCTGTCCGAACGGCCAGATCGCGCCCACCTGTGGATCCAAATCAGGTAATTCAGTCCGCCTGCCTTTCTACTTCATCCAGGTGTGTGTCCGTCACACAGACTCAGACAGTATAAGTAGTAGCAGTAATCATTTCATTAAATTAATTGATCAGTTATTATTTGTTTCCTATTTTGTAAGTAATAATCACATTTGCATTTAGCGCACATTAAAAGGCGCACTTTATTATACTTCATTATAGTTTTGATGCATGCGGTTTCTAAAATGTTCTTTTTATGTCTTTCTACACTTATGATGCATGCATTTTTAAAGTACTTTCTTCTTTGTGACTATTTTTATACTTATTAATCCTGCATTTTTTGAAATGTTTTCTTTTTATGACCATTTTCATACTTATGATACATGCATTTTTCAAACGAAAAACTTTTTTTATTTTTTCATGTATTAACACTGTGTATCAGATCAGCTTGTCCTGATGGCAAGTATGTTTTTGACATATTTTGAATATTTTTTTCATAAGAATGTTTGAAATCAGACATTTCATGATCCACTGACCGTTTTGTGCAGCAGAATAATGCACTGATGTTATTAGCAAAATGGACAAATAACGACCCGGCCGATTGCAGCACATGCAAATCTCGCAAGTGTTTCACCGAATATGGTTTGGCATTTTAACATGAAAAATGTTGCAAGACGGTCATCCGTTTAGGGTGTTGAAAATAATGGTTTAGTGTCCCGATCGTCTCGGATTCTTGCGGTTGTTTTACGGCCGTGATTGTGAATAACAAATATTGTGAATATTAGCTGTGTCTGGATGGGTGTGTGTGATTTGGAGTCTGTCCACAGTCAACAGGCCTCACCCGCCACTCCAGCTCCTCACTGGATCACTGCTGCAGCTCCACGGGGAGGAGACGCTTGTGTGTGTGTGTGTGTGCGAGTGTGTGTGAGTCTGTGAGTGTGTGTGTGTGTGTGTGTGTGTTTGTGCTGTAGTTTGGGGACAAGTTTGTCCCCAGATGTGAGCTCAAGCCTCCCTTTGTGGGCGTCCACAACAGGAACAATGATTCATGCACACAATAATACTGTTTTTGTGCTTTTTACTCCAGGGTTTCGTGTTGGTCTGTAATTGGCTTTATATGAAAGGGGTCCTTTTCCTTCCTCATTTTTACTTTCTGTGAAACACGCTCAATTTCAGTGCGTGTTTCCTCTTGCAGAAACGGAAGTAATGCCCACTGCTGTCAGTGTTGGGGGTAACGCATTACAAGTAACTAGGGGTGTAAAAATAAATCAATTCGTGGATCGATTCTGCGATTTTCCAAATGCATCATGATTCTCTCTGGAATCGAGTCTGAGCATAGTTTAACAGCAGATGGCGGTCTAGGCTAGTTTTTAACTGAAGAAGGGCGCTTATGCGTTCAAATGAGTAATTTAAAGTGGTTAAATGTATTTGCACCTCTGCTTTTATGACGCGACATTAATGTAAACACATCCCACTGTGAACACTCTTGTAATTCGCTTCAACCTTTTCGAACTTCATAAATGATTATTGTAGATTTAAGTGGTGTGTGTGAAAGGAACTGGAAGCAAGCAGAGTACGGCTGTTTCTAAAGCAAGCAGTGCCATCTGATGTTAAAAACTAAGATCAGAATCGATTCCAGAGAGATGTATTCAGAAAATCGTGGAATCGATTCACAAACCTACGTGAGGTATGTAATCAGATTACTTTTTTCAAGTAACTAGTAAAGTAATGCATGTACTTTTAAATTTACTTTAAAGTTACTTTTTTTCAAAGAAGTAACAGCACTTACTTTGTTTTCCCATCTATTGACTGGCAGCTTTCCTGTCCTGTGTTGAGAGAAATCAGTAGTGAGATGTAGAGGCGTTTCCTTCAGCCTGAGGCTTGTTAATTCAGTTTTGGTGTGAAAGAACCTTTGCAGTTGCCAAAAATATAACTTGAGTTTTTGTTATTAAATATAAATCAGCAAGACCAGCTCAGGTGACAAAAAGTAACGCAAAAGTAACGTAAGACATTACTTTCCATAAAAAGTAACAAAGTAATGCAGATAGTTACATTTTTATGGAGTAACGCAACATTGTAATGCATTACTTTTAAAAGTAACGTTCCCCAGTACCAGCTACTGTGATTGGCTAATGTCATCGCACTGTAGCCACGCCCTCTTTTACAGCATGTCATGTGATATCATTGATACTCAAGATGGCAGGCGTTGTGGTAGAACCGTCTGAGGCAAAAGAAATTTGAACGATTTTAAACGCATCGAGATTACTCTTAACAATTTTTTAAAAAGGTGACGACAGTAAAACACCAGATACACATTTTGTACAGGGCTAATAATAGAAAGAGTGACAAAATATATTCACTTTTGAGAATTTTACGCGACATCTTTATCCAATAGCAGTATGGCTAGAGGACGTGAGTTGTTCAGAACACACCTGCTCGATTACATACGATGATGACACATGGGAGTCGTGACATCACCATTTTGCTGATTTCAAATCCGGGCATTTTAGAAAGTTAGAAACACATAATTCATATTTTGTTTTTTTTTGAGTTCTGAAACTTGCAACCTCTCCTATGTGTAAATATCAAGAACGTTTTAATTCTCAGTTAAATTTAAAGAAAAGAAGCTAGTGTGTGTGTGTGTGCAGTATGTACAGTAAATAACGTGTCTGATGTTTGTCTTCAGTCCAGAACTGTAACATCCGCTGCATGAACGGCGGGACGTGTGCGGAGGAACAGTGTCTGTGTCAGAAGGGATACAGCGGAGCTCACTGCGGCCAACGTAAGACACCCGTAACCCTGCAGCACACATACGGGCGGACACGTGGCACATCCTAACCATATCTGTGTCTCTTCTGTAGCGGTGTGTGAGTCCGGCTGTCTGAATGGAGGCCGATGTGTCGCTCCGAACCGCTGTCTGTGTAACTACGGCTTCACCGGAGCTCAGTGTGAAAGAGGTGAGATGCACCTTAATTTCTCTTCAAAGATGTGCATGTGATGCATAGATTTATAAAACATCACAGATGGACACCACTGCATCACCACAGACGCAAACTACAGGCATACACATGCTCTCTGCATTTCGTGGAACTGTTTCCTCTTGGAAGCCAGTTGAGGCCTGTGTGTGTGTGTGTGTGTGTTCGTTCAGGACCTGGTTTCTGGACTCTGATGTTCTGTGGATGTTATTAGCAGCAGATGTGCTGGAGTTGAGAGTTTGTGAAACAGGACAGAGCGTTCTCTGTTTGTTTGCTGCTTGTCTTGTTGGAAATCATATTTATGTGGAAATGGCAAGTGGAAACATCCCTTTATGACACATCCTCGTCCTCCCCACTGGAGCAGAAGACATGATCACGTTAGGAGGGTCGGGTGTGTTTATCAGCGCTGATGTTCACTGGGGCAAATTTTGGGTCAGTTTAAAACTCTGAGTTCAGCAAAGCTCTGGAGTTTATAGACACGTCTGCTGCCCTTTATCAGGTCAAGTATGAAGTCAGTTCTCCTCAGCTTCACACAGGAACCACAGGTGTAGAGAATCACATGTCTAACAACTTTTTCAGAAACGCATATGAAGCTTCGCCTACTCACCTGTCAGTCAACTGTTGTGATGAAACTGAGTTTGATATAGATGGATAGATAGATAGATGGATGGATAGATAGATGAATAGATAGATGCCCAGTCAAACGGTGAGGACCCGTCCATGTGCTTGACCTTGATTCGGTGGTTGTGAAGGGTTAATGGTGTCAAGTGTGTGTGTGTGATTCACACTCAGCTGAAGTCACATTTTTGTAAATGATTATTAAATTGGATTTGTGCTGGAATGAGGTGCACAGAGAGCGCAGTGAACACAGACATTCCCAGAGATTTATTCAGCTGATGAACTGCAGGAGATCATGAATTCCATAATGAATCAAGCTCAGCTAATGCGGCCTGTGTGTCAGTGCGTGTGTGTGTGTGTGTACTGGTGTTCCCTACAAGAACCAAATGTCCTCACAAGTAGTAAAACCAGTAAATTTTGACCTTGTGGGGACATTTTTTGGCCCCCATGAGGAATCAGGCGTATAAATCACACAGAATGAAGTGTTTTAAGATTCTAGAAATGCCTGTTGTTTGGTGTGAAGGGTAGGTTTAGGTGTAGGGGATAGAAAATACAGTTTGGACAAAAACGATTACACCTATGGAATGAACCCATAATGATAGGAATACCAGTGTGTGTGTGTTTGTATGTGTGTTAGTGTGAGTGTGAGTTTTATTGCTCCCAGATGTTGAGCAGTGAAGGGAGTGTCCCCTTCAGACAAACACACACATGACATCACACACACACACACACGTGCAGGGTGTTCCCAATGTTCACATGAAGCAGCAGTGAGTTGATCGACACTGTAAGAACATCAGCACTGTGAGACTCGTGATCATTCATTTCACTGCTAGTATAAGTATAAATGAACTATTGTTTTATATGATTAATAACAATATTTCTTTTAAACTTTTAAACAAAACAGCATGTTCGCTAGTACTGTATATCAGTTTTGTTGGAATATTATAATTGGTAATGAGAATCATCAAATTTTATTTGAAATATTATATAAGCCCAGCTAATAAAAGGATGTTCTAAGAACATTTCTTTAAGTTCTAACTTTTAGTTACAAAAACATTATTTCTGAATGTTATGTCTCCATTACCTGTTTTTAAAATGTATCAGAATTTTCATCTGAAAGTTAAGGAAACATTCCATTGTATCAGTTTTTATGTTAATGTTACTTTTGAATATTCTCTAAACATTCTCTAGAATGTCCAACTAAAACGCTTGAGAAAAAACATTCCATGAGCAATATAGAAATGTTTTTCTGCTAATGTTTTGAGAACATTATTAAAGCTGTGCAGTTTTGTGTCTGATTCAGTCTGACGTTCTGCGCTTCATTCAGATGCAGTGCCTGTGTCTGTTCTTAAATAATGTTAGCACAAAAACATTATTTATACATTGTTCATGGGAAGTTTATCTGATATGTTTTAGGTGGAGTTTAGGCTAATGGTTTTAAAAATTTAAAGAACATTTTCAGAACATTCAAAGAACATTCAAAATGTAACATTCAAACATTCAAAATGTAACGTTCAAATAATTAAATGTAACATTGTAATATTTTAATGTCAGGAGTATGTTGCGGTGTGGTCTGTGTCATCCGTGCAGTTTTCTGGTCTGATTCAGTCTGACGTTCTGCGCTTCATTCAGACGCAGTGCCTGTGTCTGTTCTTTAATAATGTTAGCACAAAAACATTATTTATACATCATTCATGGGACGTTTATCTGATATGTTTTAGTTGGAGTTTAGGCTAAT
Source organism: Labeo calbasu (assembly GCA_019740295.1). Classification (NCBI taxonomy): domain Eukaryota; kingdom Metazoa; phylum Chordata; class Actinopteri; order Cypriniformes; family Cyprinidae; genus Labeo; species Labeo calbasu. The sequence goes on from JAHKKF010534240.1 coordinate 17,596, forward strand.
GGTTTAAAAAATTTAAAGAACATTTTCAGAACATTCAGAGAACATTCAAAATGTAACATTCGAAACGTAAAAATGTAACATGCAAACATTCAAAATGTAACATTCAAACATTCAGAATGTAAACTTAAAACATTCATAATGTAACATTCAAACAGTCAAAATGTAACATTCAAACAATTAAAAATGTAACATTGTAATATTTGAATGTCAGGAGTATGTTGCGGTGTGGTCCGTGTCATCCGTGCAGTTTTCTGGTCAGATTCAGTCTAATGTTCTCCGTTTTAATTCAGACGCAGTGCCGTCAGTGTGAACTCACATGCACTAAACTTATGAAGTGTCATGCAAACTGTTGCATTAGTTTGTTAAACATGTTCTGTGTGTCTCTAGATTACAGGACGGGTCCTTGTTTCGCCTCGGTCAGTAACCAGATGTGTCAGGGTCAGCTGACCGGAATCGTCTGCACCAAGACGCTGTGCTGTGCAACAGTGGGACGGGCCTGGGGTCACCCGTGTGAGCAGTGTCCAGCGCAACCGCACCCCTGCCGCCGTGGCTTCATTCCCAACCACCGCTCTGGAGCCTGTCAGGGTGAGACACACACACACACACCCATGTAAACAGGTGTCGCAAAATAATTGGGGCATGGTCTAAAAACGCCACCAAAATGAACATACCACCTCTAAATTCAAGGTAAGGGTGTAAAAAATGCCCCTGAACAATTAAGCTAGATCTTTTATGGCTGTCTCGATTAAAGTGAAATATGAAAATGAATGAAACTTGATGATTGCGGCATTACATTTCCAATAGATCTGCTCAGGTTGCATCAGATTTCTTTTTACACACAGTTTGCAACGTTGACATTAGACTGAAGTGATGAAGCTCTTCCATTCTTTTCTCGCTTTTTTATTCAATCATTTACTCTCAGTTGGAATAGCTGTTTCGTTTTTCATTCGACTGAAATAACCAGTATGAAGGCTGAATTTTCTAATCTGTAAAAAGCAGTAAACAACTTTGTTCATTCAGTGGTTTTTAACTTATTTTTTCCCACAAAAAAACTTTCAGTTAATCAACGTTAATAATCATTATTACAATATGAAGAGCAATAATCAACGCTAATGGTTTTGTCTCGTCATAGCTTCACCATCCTAATTTTTAATTTATAGGCTATTTACATTATGCAGTTATTGTTTAAATACGTGTACACGAGCAGCAGTAAACACACTGTGTAATTAAACATAAATGCCATGTCAGGTGCAGCTTCTGTTCCAGCTTTGTTGATGTTTAGACGAGTTTGATTGTAACCCTGGACCACAAAACCAGTCTTAAGTAGCACGAGTATATTTGTAGCAATAGCCAACAATACATTGTATGGGTCAAAATGATCGATTTTTCTTTTATGCCAAAAATTAGGATATTAAGTAAAGATCATGTTCCATGAAGATATTTTGTAAATTTTCTATCATAAATATATCAAAACTTCATTTTTGATTAGTAATATGCATTGCTAAGAACTTTAAAGGTGATTTTTCAATAGTTTGATTTTTGCACCCTCAGATTGCAGAAATTTAAATAGTTGTATCTCAGCCAAATGTTGTCATATCCTAACAAACCATACATCAGTGGAAAGCTTATTTATTCAACTTATTTAAAATTTAACCCTTATAAGTGGTTTTGTGGTCCAGGGTCACAATTTGTATTTATGGTGTTGTGATTGAGTGAAGTAAGTGATTCAATTTAAGTATTTGACATAAAAAAACAACACAGAAGCATCAAATGATAAAGTAATTATTAAAAGTGCCCTTACAAAGGAGAAAAATTCCCTGGAAATCAATTCCTGGGGCAAATATAGCTGGAAAAATTTAATTTCTGACCCTGACATAGACACACACACACACACACACACACACACACAGACGGACGGATGGACAGTTCACTCTAATTGAGTCAGATTGGTTTTGGTTCTAATGCAGGAATGCTCGCACTCATGCAAACAAGGACACACTGTCAGAACACATAGATGCACGCCTCAGCGAGCCAGACGATCCCACAACACACACACACACACACACACACACACACACACATTGATCAAGATCTACATTTATCAAGAGCAAACACACAGATTCAACACACACACACACACTCTGACTGCAAACGAATCACTCAGATGATGCACCTGTTGATCTGAGCTGAGGCTGACAGGAGCGGTGCTGGGGTAAGATGGGCCGGTCTGTGGTGCAGGTCTTGAAGAGGATCTCCGGTATTGTCACAGACCGGCTCCGGTGTGTGTGTGTGTGTGTGTGTGGTTTGGCTGTGACTGTAATTCCTCCAGCTGGGTAAATTCTTTTATCGTCTGGCTGTCTGAGTCGCTCTGGGAGGGTGAGCGTGGGCTCGTCTCGCTTTCGTCTCCTTTCTCTTTCGGTTCGGTCTCACACTTCTCCTCAAATCAATCAGGTTTTTATCTTGTGCCTTAATATTTCTTCCCTATTTACATGTCTCCCTGCTCTTCACTGTCTGTCTGTGTGTGTCTCTGTGTGTGTGTGTGTGTGTGTGTGTGTGTGTGTGTGTATGCGCGTCGACTCAGTGCTGCATTCTTCTGTGTGTGATGCAGGTGTGTGTACAGTATCACTATCACAGCAGATATTAACCTACGCTAGACTGATGGGATCAACACGTCTGATATCACTGGTATTCTCCAGTACTGTTCAAAAGATTTAAAGAACTAAATATTTTCATTCATCAAGGATGCATTATGTTGATCAAAAGTGACAGTAAAGACATTTGAAATGTTGTAAAAAATAAAAAAATAAAAACTTTCTATTCATCTGTGAATCCTAAAAAATAAAATGCATCTCGGTTTCCACAAAAATATTGTGCAGCACAACTGTTTTCAACACTGATAATAATCAGAAATGTTTGTTGAGCAGCAAATCAGCATATTGGAATGATTTCTGAAGGGTCATGAGTAATGATGCTGAAAATTCAGCTTTTTGATCACAGAAATCAGTTACATTTTACAACATATTCACATAGAAAACAGCTATTTTAAATTGTAATAATATTTCACAATTTTACTGTAATTTTGATTATATGAATGCTGCCTTGGTGAGCAGAAGACACTTCAAAACATTTAAAAAATGTTTCTGACCTCAACATTTGAACACTAGTGCAAGTGTTTTTTTCTTTAATGTGGGTAAAACAGAATGATTTACACAATGGAAGAAGAACATCTGACTGTCTGTACAAAAAGTCACATGATCAATGAATCTCATTTACTTACATTTGATTAGTCATACAGAAATAGAGCGCAATCTGAAGATTATGATTTGTTTATGTCTGAACTCTTTGCTCTGTTTTCAGGCTCCACAAACACACATGAAGCGTTGCGACATGAGACCAGAGTGCTGATGTTTCCTGCTCGTGTTGTTCTGTTTTGAATTATACACACTGATTTGAGTGCATCTGTTGTGTTGTGTTGTTAAAGCATTTCCTCTCTCTGTGTGTGTGTGTGTGTGTGTGTGTGTGCAGATGTGGATGAGTGCCAGGCCATTCCTGGACTCTGTCAGGGGGGAAACTGTGTGAATACTGTGGGCTCATTTGAGTGCAAATGCCCTGCTGGACACAAGTTCAACGAAATCACACAGAAATGTGAAGGTAATCACACACACACACATTAGAACTCACTGTTCAGCTCTGCGGATGGAGTTTCTCTCTACACACATGAACTCTCTTTAACATCTCAGATGTTTCTCCTAAGCAGCCGTGACATTATAGAGAGCAAACGGACTCATGCTGAAGTGCAGATGTTCTCAGATGTTTCTCCTGAGAAAAAGTCCCATAGTCTCACATCTGTCTGAACATGAGTTTCAGAAGACATCTCATCTCAACTTTGTCTCAAACTGGGCTCAGATTTGCCATCATTCTCAGATTGTTCTGGCAAGGTTCTCTCAAAATTATGAACAAACGTTCTTCCAGTAATGTTAATAGTACGCTCGTTAAGTGTCCGTTCTTTAATAATGTTAACACAAAAAACATTTATACATCATTCATGGAACGTTTTTCTGATATGTTTTAGTTGGAGTTTAGTCAAATGGTCTTAAAAATGTAAAGAATATTTTCAAAACATTTAGAGAACATTCAAAGATTCAAAATGTAACATTCAAAGATTCAAAACGTAACATTCAAAGATTCAAAACGTAACATTCAAAGATTCAAAATGTAACATTCAAA
>JAHKKF010534245.1:0-23363 GCA_019740295.1 Labeo calbasu
CTTTTCATCACAGGAATAAATTCTACTTTAAAGTATGTTAAAATAAAAAACATTATTTTATATTGTAAAAACATTTTGCAATATTACTGTTTTTTTTTTCTATATTTTTAATCAAATAAATGCAGCCTTGATGAGCATAAGTGACTTCTTTAAAGACTATTACAAGTCTTACTGACCCCAAACTTTTGAACGGTAGTGTATGTTTGCTGTAAATTAATATAATGAAAATTGTGAGTAAAAATGTAAAATACATTATATACATACATAGTGTTATAGCTGATCTTTAATAATACATATAACTTGTATTATTTTTTAAAAATATTTTTTATGCTTTTTATAAGTAATTATGGTAAAATTATCCTATATACACACATACATAGTCCAGTAAAAATCTACATAAAAATATTAAACAAAAATAAATAATATTGAAATAATATATAGCATAAGATTTATTTAAATATTTATTTATTTTACATATACTTAATGTGTATGTAAACCCCCCTGCAAACAAACAAAAATAGTATATGTATATATGTATATATGTATGTCATCTAATCTAACATCTAATATAACAAGTTTCCTGCTTTCTTTGTGTTTTTATTGTTATATTATATATTAGAAATTTAAAAAATTACACATATGCAAATGTATATACCATGCTGTAAATTAATATAATGAAAATATAATATTAAATATAAATATTGTTTTTTTTTATAACAGAAATCTTTTTCTGACTTGAAAAATGATAGAAAAATATATTAATATATTATATATATATATTTATATTTATCTGATAAAATAATATATTATGTATTTTTATTATGTGTTATACAGTAATATTAAAATTATATTGCACATGTTGACAAAGCAAGTAAAAACCTAAAATGCTATACCATTTGAAATATAAAAAAATACAAAAATCCTGATTTACAAATCTAACTATGACAAAAGCTTGCCTTATGAATATTAATTAGGTTACATGAATGGATGGTCCATCAAGGTTATCTATCAAAGTTAATATTCTTGAGTTAAACCATCAGTGCTGAAACCCATCTGTGGTTTCCAAAGTTTGCTGTTTGTTTTTTTCTGTTTATTTACTCTTCATGCTGCACGTCATGTCCGCTGGTATTGCGACGACTGCAGATGAAAATGCAATAAATGTTTCCCAGAGAGCAAATAATGAAACACCATCCCGCAAGTAGAGAATTATCATCAGGCATAAAAGAACCAAAGAAGAAAGAAAGAAAGTGTGACAAATCCTGTGAAAACAAATAAACCCAGGCAGGTTTTTTTTGTTTGCCGCATGTGTTTTATCTCTCTCTTTATTCTGCTGCCTTTACTCTAAATATGCCGTCCATAGCAGCTAAAAAGCTGCTACTCTTTGCCTGTTGTTGTCCAGCATGCTGTAAAGTGAATTCTTTTTTCATTGGAGGTGATTTTGCTCTTTGATTTTCACGGATCAATCGCTCAGAAGTGCTTTTTCTGTCCTTTTCTCCCTTGGCAACTCAGCCCAGATGGGTGGGTGAGATAGATAGCCAGAGATGATGTAAAATATGAGTTTGGAAAAATAAAAGCAAACATATAAAAATAAAGCGAGCCAGAGGATCTGGGTGGAATAAGAAAGTGTGTGGAACAGATGGAGTTTGAGGCAGCAGTGATGTGGGGCAGAAGAATAAATATTTATGTTCTGTAATGTTTCTGCATGACAGATTCTATATAAAATTGAATGCAGTGCCACGTCTGAACCATGAGAAATGTGTTGGCAATACAACGAACGCTGCACCAATAAAGCACATTTGGGATTTGAGCGAAAGCGAGGGAGAAATGGAGAGAAATGCAGAGTAGAAAGGAAATAAAGAAGGGATGATGGTAATGGGATGTGGAATATGAGCGAGAGAGGATAAAACGTGCAAATGTTTGTGATTTTAAAAACATATATATACGTAGCAGGATGGTAATGTGATCAGAATACTGTTTAATTTTTTTTTATGTACATGACAATGAACACAGAAAAAAGGAATAAGCAGAAAACAGAAAAAAAATATATGGAAATTGTGTATATATATATATAATTTATATATATATATATAGAAATATAAATAAATAAATAAATAAATAAATAAATTTGATTTTTTTATATACATGAAAATGAACACAGAAATAAGGAATAAGCAGAAAACAGAAAAAAAAAAATATATGAAAAAAATTGTGTGTGTGTATGTATGTATGTTCTTTTCCAAAACCTAGTGCAGCCCACCAAAAAAAAAGAAAACGAAAAGGGGAATATATATATATATATATATATATATATATATATATTTTATAATACATATAACTTATATATTTCTTTTTATTAATTTCTTATTCTTTTTATAAGTATATATGGAAAATTTATTCTGTATACACACATACGTAGTCCAGTAAAATTTACAAAAAAAATAAAAATATTGAACAAAAATAAATAGTATTGAAATAATATATTATAAAATTTATTTAAGTAATATAAAAATATATTTTGACATTTTTATATATACTTTGTGTACTCACAAACACAATATTGCTTGGAAATAAACATATATATATATATGTGTGTGTGTGTGTGTATATATATATATATATATATATATATAAACACACATATATATATATATATATACACAAACATACACAGATACACACACATATAAATGATATAAATCTATATATTTTTTATACTTTTATATATACTTTGTGTATATAAACTTACAAACACAATATTACTTGAAAATAAATAATATATACATTTAAAAAAAAAAGTTTAAATAATATAAATATTTATTTTGTATATGTTCTTCATGTGCATTTAAACCCAAACACAATATTTCTTGGAAATAAAAAATACATAAATAATAAAATTATATATATATAATGTTGCTGACATAAAATTTTCACCAGATGTCGATAACAACCCAAGCAAGCTATACATACAAATAAAACAAAACTTCATAAATTAAGTTATGTGTAATAAAATGGAATGACACGGGGAAAAAGTATTAAACTTAATTGATTTAATACTTTGTACAAAAGCCTATGTTTGTAATGACAGCTTTAAAACGCCTCCTGTTTGGAGAAACTGGTCGCATACATTGCTCAAGTGTGATTTTGGCCCATTCTTCCACAGAGTCTTCAAATCTTGAAGGTTCTGTGAGCCTCTTCTATGAACCTTGATCTTTAGTTCATATTACATTCCAGTCAGGTGACTGGCGGGGTCATTCTAGCAGCTTTTTTTATGTATATTGCATGTAGGATTTTTATTTTATTTGATCGTGTGTGCATATGGCAAATATAGATGCCATTTAATGCACTGAAATATCAATACTTCTCGATTTAAAAAAAAAAAAAAAAGTTGAGTTCTATCTAAAATAAATTTAGAAAAATTATTTGTTTATGTATGCTATGTATTTTCATGCTAACACTGAATTCAACTGTTAAATGTTCAGAATCAGTTTCTCATGATGATGCATTTCACTTAAAAGGCAGTTGTCTATGTAGGCAGTACATCTCAGTAGGCTTTGGAACAGAAATCAATGTAAAACCTTTCCATCGTGCCAATAAAGCTTTTTCAGTCACAGTCTGGAGGCGAGAGGCAGATACGTCCAGTAGGATGATCGCATTTGTGAGAGGCAGGAGTCGGGCCAGTGTGTCAGAGGTCATGTGATCGGAGCAGCGCCGCAGGAGGGAGGGATGCTGGGAGGAATCGAGACAAGGACCATTAACCCCTGGAACATACCTGAGCACTGGAGCTTGAGAGCGTGACCGCGTACATCTCAACTGTGAGAGGCGGCAGATACTGATCATCCTGCAGTATGAACTGCAATGGATTTATAAAGGGCAGCCGCATTTAAAACACAGATCCGAGGTTTATTTCTCTCTGCTGGAAAATTCAGGATTACCATGGATGGATTTTGCTGGTTGAGCTGGTTGATGAGTAATACTGAGCTGTTTGCTGGTAAAACTAGCATGGTTCTCCTGGTTGACAAGGCGGTTTTCTTTAGCAAAGAATTCTTAATCTTAATTGTTTCTCCAAGACAGCAATGTGATTAAATAGATTTTACTTTTGAGTGAGAGGGAAAAAAAATCACTCAGAAAATGCTAGTAAATTTCACAGTTACAAAGAAATGGCAAGTAACAAATTGAATAAACTTAAATAGTAATGTCCTGTAAATTGTCTACTGCAAAAAAGTTTACTAAAAAAAAAGTTGTAAACGTAAATTGTTATAAATTTTGTAAATTTTTAGTGTACACTGTAAAAATGTAATATATTTTTTTACAGTTGTAAACATACATTTGCTACAATTTTTGTAAATATTTATGATGTACACTTTAAAAAGGATTTTTTTTGAAGTTGTAAATATCAGTTTGTTACAAAATGTGGAAATATTTATTGTGAACACTGTAAAAAAATGAGTTTTGATGTTGTAAATGTAAACTAGTTACAAATTTTGTGTTATATTTTGTGTTATAGCTTTTGGTGTGTTATAATTTGCTACCAATTTTGTAAATATTTTATGGTGTACACTGTAAAAAAAAATTTTTTTTTTGAAATTGCAAATCTAAAATTCTTACACATTTTGTCAGTGTTTAAAAATATATTTTTTGTAAATGTAAATTAGTTACAAATTTTGTACATTTTAGTGTACACTGTTAAAGTATTATTTCATCCTCGTAAACATACATTTGTTACAATTTTTGCAAATATTTATTGTATACACTAAAAATTTTGTTAAAAAGTTGTAAACATAATTTTGAGCATTTTTTTTACAGTGTACACTGTAAAAAAGATATTTTGAAGTTGTAAATGTCAATTACTTATGAATTGTGGAAACATATATTGTGAACACTGTAAAAACATTTTTGATGTTAGAAATTTTCTTTATAAACATAATTTTGTACAGCGTACACTAAAATATAATTTTTTGAAGCTGTAAATATAGTTACATATTTTGTACATTTTAGTGTACACTTAAAGTTTTTTTTCACACTTGTAAATGTAAATTTGTTACAAATTTTGTTAATATTTATACTGTATACTGTGATTTTTTTTTTTGAAGCTGTAAATGTAATTTTGTACATTTTTACAGTGTACACTGTAAAAAATTTTTTGAAGTTGTAAATGTAAATTTGTTCTAAATATTTTTTGTGAACACTGTAAAACTTTTTTATATTGTAAATGAAAATTTGCTACGAAAAATTTGTTACAAATTTTGTTTGACTTTGAAATTGTCTTTTTTGGATGTTAAAAATTTACAAAATTTGTAACAAATGTACATTTACAACTTTGAAAAATCTTTTATACAGTGTACACTGTAAAAATGTACAAAATTATGTTTACAACTTCAAAAAATATTTTTACAGTGCACACTATAAATATTTACAAAACAAATGTACGTTTACAAGTGTTAAAAAATACTAAAAGTGTATACTGCAACTTCTGTAAATTTTTATTGTGAACACTGTAAAACCATTTTTTGATGTTGTAAATGTAAAGTTGCTACCAATTTTGTAACTATTTATGATGTACACTGTAAAAAAGTATTTTTTTGAATTTGCAAATGTAAAAGGATTACACATTTTGTAACTTTTTATAGTGTACACAATTTTTTGAAGTTGTAAATGTAAATTAGTTAGAATTTTTGTACATTTTTTACAGTGTGCACAGATTTAAAATTTTAAATGTAAATAAGTTACAAATTTTATTCATTTTTGCAGTGTGCATTGTAATATATATATATATATATGTATATATATGTGTGTATATATATATACATATATATACATATTTTATGTATTTTTTTTTTGTAACATTTTTTACACTGTACACTAAAAAAATTGCATTTTCCAAAAGTGTAAAAGATTACTGGAATAGGTTTTCATTAAAATACAATTTACAATTTCACGTTTATGTCTGATTGATCTCAATCTCAACTCGACGTTTACATTTACGTATGCATTTTAACATTTTATCAAGTAATGCTTTTATATGTCAAATTTTCCTAGCTATATCTCAGCTGCATTCCCAGTTGTGTTTCTATTTTTATTTTTCAAAGGGTTTTAAAAGAAACATCTGAGACATCAAGTTCAGAGAATAATCATTTTATAGTTGAAGAGATTCAGCCTGTTCCTCTTATAATGCATTCGTACAGCTTCTGTGGACTATGTTTGTGTTTCTTTTGGTCTCTTGTGGAGCTTGATGATGCAAATAACCATCCATTTCCATTGCATAGAAAATAGTGTACTTGGATGTTCATTTGCTGCATTTCATGGAAACAACAAAATAAGATGAGGTCGGAATTACATGATTGTATGACAAGTACTAAATTTCTCAGAGTCTTTTAAGCGTGCACATCCCCATAGTATTCAAAGCCTGAAGCAGGGCAGAAGCCACAGGATGAGTGTGAGTGTTGGTCAGACGGATGCAGTGGCCTGTATGTGTTCATTGGCAGCGCTTGATGCTATAGGGGCGATCAGTGATCCGTGGACGCCTGTCCTTGCTGCTCGACTCTATGGAATCACTATAAGTCACTGGCACACGTCTTCTAAATGAAGGAGGAGAGAGGAGGCGAGAAAGGCTGAATTGAGGAAAAGATTGAGGCTCTGTTCCAAAACCCAGAGCAGAAGATCCAAAAAAAGACTTTTATTCAAGCAGGGATGCATTAAATTAATCAAAAGTGACAGTGGAGATATTTAGAATGTTACAAACATTCTATCTGAAATACATGCTGCTCCTTGGAACTTTCTATTCATCAAAGAGTTCTAAAAAATACAAGGTATCACTGTTTCCATAAACATTAAGCAGCACAAATGTTTTTAACATTTGTTAAATGTTGTTTATTATAATGTTGTAATTATAATTGTTAATATAATTATAAATGTTTGTAATTATAATTATAATGTTGTTATTGTTTATTAAAACTAAAGCTACTTCGATAATTGAAATAAAGCTGAAATAAAACAAAATATAATTTTTTTTAAATTTAAAAAACTGAAATCAGAAATTTTGCCTTAGCAACCAACTGAAATAAATTTTAATTTAATATATGTAAAATATATATAAAATATTAAAATGACTAAAACAAAAATATAAAAAATATACTAATATTGAATGACAAAAGCACAAAACAAAACTACTAAACTATAAAATAAAGATAAAAATAAAGCTAAAGATAAATATTAGATTAAAATTAAATTCTAAATTAGAAATGTTACTTTAGCAACCAACTTAAATAAAGTTTCTTTATATATATATATAAAAGGTATATATAAAATATTAAAATTACTAATACTAAAATACAAATATTAAAAAATGTAACTAATAAAAATGACAAAATCACAAAACAAAATTACTTAAACCTAAACTAAAATAAAACTGAAAGTATAAAAATAAAATTAAAAAAATAAATATTAGATTAAACTTATGAATCTTAAATGAGAAATGTTGTGTTAGCAAGCAACTTAAATAAAGTTTAGGTTTATGTATGTATAAAATTCATATATGAAATATAAAAATGATCAATACTAAAATACAAATATTAAAAAACAAAAACTTATAAAAATGACAAAATCAGAAAACAAAATGTCTAAAAATAAAATAAATAAAATAAAAAATTAAGGTGAAATAAAATTAAAAAAAAATATTAGATTAAACTTATAAATCTTAAATTAGAAATGTTGCCTTAAAAAAACAATTAAAGTTTACGTTTATATATATATATATATATTATATATATAAATAAATATTTATATTATATATAAATATAAAAATTACTAATACTAAAATACAAATATTAACAAATGAAGCTAAAAAAATACAATCACAAAACAAAAATTTCGAAACTACAATAAAACTGAAAATATAAATACAGATAAAAAACCTCAAATAAAATAAAAAACAATTAGACTAAACATATACATTTCAAAATTAGAAATGTTGCCTTAGCAAACAACTTAAATAAGGTTTAATATATAAAAAATAAAAATATGAAATTTTAAAATTACTAATACTATTTACAAATATTTAAAAAATGCACATAATTAAAAAACGATAAAATCACACAACAAAATTGCTAAAACTAAAACAGAAAATTTTAACTTCAAACTGGAAATATAAAAATAAAATCAGATTAATATTAAACTTAGCTTAAATTAGAAATGTTGCCTTAGCAGCCAGCTGAAATAACCAAAATGAAGATTAATATATACAATATATATGAAAAATTAAAATGACCTAAACTAAAAAACAAAGCTAAATAAAAATATTTAAAAAAGAAAAAAATCGTATAAATTACAAAATGACTAAATCTTAAACTAAAATAAAACCGAAAGAGAATAGAAATAAATAATTAAATAAATACAAACTGAATGAGCGCTATTTAATGAGTTTCCAAATGAGGTTGTATTTCAGTTAGTATACAGTTGCCTATAGAGGCGGCAGACAAGGCCACTCGGTCGGTTTTGGAACGGAGCCTGAAAGCGAGAGGGTTTTAGTCTGAGGATTTGGGGGATTTATAAAGCAAGTGGAGTGTGTTGCTATAGAGGTGTGGAAATGGACATATGCCGAGCTGAAGGGGGTGAGGCTGAAATGCGGGACCCCCTGCTTTACGTGTCATCTGTCGGCAGAAGGATGATGGGTAAAGAATGAAGGAGGTGCAGCGGAGGAGAGATGAGACGTATGCGAACCGCACGATTTTATTTTTAATTTACCAGCGAAGATTCGTGTCAAATGCAGAACAAGCACATCACACTCCCTCCCAGGCAATAAGTTGGTTTTTTGATGGATCGGACAGGCCCGTCAGCGCACTTGGCAGGCTTTACATGCATATAGGAGAATACCTGATACCAACTGATTTCAGACAAGGAAAATGAACCAGAAAATCCAAAATTCATCTAGAAGGAATGTTCAAAACAACTTAAGGTTAACAAAGCACCATTTGCATCCCATTTTAATTGAGAAATAAGACAAATATCCAAATAAACAGGATTTTCAATTAGAAAAGAGACAGGGCTCTCTTGATTGCACCCATCAGGAACTGATTTTATTGTGAAAAGTGCATGTTTTTATGTTGCATGTTGCATTTGTTGCTTTGTGTCTGTGTGAGGTTTGTGTTTGTCGCGTCACACATCATTCTGAGTGTCTCTCAAACCTCTAAGCGCAATCAGAGACTGTCAAGTTAATAGTCTCTTCATGGACTCATCCACAACCTTAATAAGCTCGAGTCCATTAAGATCAACCAAAGATTAGATAAACGAATTACCAACATCCTTCCAACAACATCCTTAAGAGGATTGCATGAGAGCCCGGCGTCTTAAAGGCAAATCCGGGGTTTTGGACAGACTGTTCGTCAGAGAAACATCATCGCACGGCTCTCGCTAGACGATCAAAATCCACGCGTCTGTTGAATAAGTGAATTCAGTTTCCCATACTGAATATATATGAAATAGTTAACAAAAATAAAGTTAATCGAAATGTAAAGCAAACAAACAAACAAATACGCTTGAGCAGAAAGTACTCAAATTTCTAAACTACTACTAAACAAATTAAAAAATAAAAATAATTAATTCAATTTTCCAGTCGTTCACCATTACTTCATATGTATGAAATATTAAAGTTACTAAAATAAGGCTAAAAAAAAATTAATAATGATAAAAAAATAAGTTTAACTACTAAAATTATTTTAAAAAAGAAAAAAAGACAAAATGTCATTCATCATTACTGGATAAAAAATAAAGCTAAAAAGAACTATTAAAAACAAAAACAAATAAGTTTAAGTGCTAAAATTGATAAATCTAAAACTGAAATAAAAATAAAGCTAAATAGAAATAATAAAAAAACAAACAATCAAATAAGTTTAACTACTAAAATTGCTAAAACTGAAAAATTCAATTAAAGGTAAATAGAATTATCTAAAATACAATAGTAAATGACAAGAGCACATAATAAAATTATTTTTGTTTTTAATTTATTCATAACAAAATAGCAAAATTAAAAGCTAAAGTTAACAAAAATCAAGCTAAATAGAAATAATAAAAAAACAAACAAAAAAAGGTTAAAATAAAAAAAAATAAAAAAAAGACAAAATGTCATTCATCATTACTGGATATATAACATAAGTTTAAGTACTAAAATTGATAAATCTAAAATTGAAATAAAAATAAAGCTAAATAGAAATAATAAAAAACAAGTTTAGGTTGAAATACAAAAAATTATTAAAGGTAAATAAAATTAGTTTTAAAAAGAATAAAAATGACAAGAACACATAATACAATTAATTCAGTTTTTCAGTGCTTCATCGTTACTGGTTATATATGAAATATTAAAGTTAACAAAAATAAAGCTAAATAGAAATATATAAAAAAACAAGTAAAATTGCTAAAACTAAAACAAGTAAAAATAAATTAAAGCTAAATTAAATTATTTTTAAAAGCTAAAAAGAATTATTAAAAAACAAATAAGTTGAAATACTAAAATCGGTAAACCTAAAACTAAAATAAAAATAAATTAAAGCAAAAAAAAAAAATAATCATTATTACAAAAAATAATGAAAACGATAAGATCACATAATAAAATGAATTCAGTTTTTCAGTCATTCAGCATTACTGGATATACATAAAATATTAAAAGTTAACAAAAGTAAAGCTAATTGGATAAATATATATATATATATATATATATATATATATATATATATATAATATTTCTTTTTATATTTTTAGCTATAATGGCTAAAACTAAAACAAATAAAAATATATTGAATTGAATAAATTGATTATTATTTTCAAAATAATAAAAATGACAAAACAAATTGAATACAGTTTTTCATTTATCAATACTGGATATATATTAAATATTAAAGTCGCTAAAACTAAAAAAAGAATTATTTTTAAAAAGTTTAAGTTCTAAAATTGCTAAAACTAAAACTGAAATAAAATAAATTAAAGCAAAATAGAATTATTTATACAATGACAAGAGCACATAATAAAATAAATTAATTTTTTTGTCATATGAAATATTAACATTACTAAAAAACAAAGCTAAACAGAAATATTAAAAACAATTTTAGGTTAAAGTTCTGTACTTGCTAAAGCTAAACATTCATCATTAAAGTTAAACATAAAGCTAAATAGAAATATTAAGAAAACAAGTTTGAATATTTTCAGTAAAGAAATATTGGAAAAAAAACAAATAAGTTTAATCTGAAGTAGTGATATTGCTGAAACTAAAACTGAAATAAAAGTAAAGCTAAATAAAATTATAAAAAAAAATAATAATAATGAAAATGAATAATGAAAGTTTTCCAGTCATTAATCATTAAAAAGACTTTTAATTACTAGTATATATTTCTAATGAGGATTTCCATTTTAGGACTCCCTAATAAAAATAAATAAATTAATTAGACTTCAAAGTGTATAAATCCAGTAAGTAAGTAAGTAAATAAATGAAAGAATGTATATATGCCTCATTTGTGGCAATACTAATATATTGATGCATTATTAAGGACTCCGAAACTCCAGAGGAGACACATGAGAGATCATTGGAGTCATTTTAAACATTTGAGAAGCGGGAGACTATATCATAAGCCGTCTGTAAAGAGATTTGCGACGTGTCTTTCCTATGGGAAAGCACATTAAACGTGGTTTATGTTTCTCTAATAGCACCTAATATGATGACTATAAATCCAGCAATTTGAATAATGGCCAGCCCTGAAGCAATTTTAATGCATTAAATGCATGAAGAGAAACACAAAAAAGCACTGAATCAGATTAGAGCTCATTATGCCGAGATCTCTAAAGGCCTATTGAAGCTGAGCGAACACGCCGCTGTCGCAGGAACGCAACCTTTGCCCAGATGAAGGTAAGACATGAGTCTCTAAACACCTAAACGTGAAGATTATATCAAAGCCACAACAAATAGCTGCTGTAGTAGCGATTACAAGATTTTTTTAGCTTGTAGAGGAACAGTTCAACCAAAAAAATAAATTTGAAAATGAACGCTAATGAATCTGTCGTTTTTAACTCACTGTAATCACACGTCAAGATATTAAAAAGGGGAAATAAAGGCATAAAAGAGTCCATTGATACCAAACGGTATCTTTGATTATTCACTGAAATTCATCTGTCGTCACTCTCAAATGTACCACTTTCATACATGCACATAGATTTTAGTAAGTTGTACAACTTTTATAGTCAATTTCAGTGTCATTATTAACTAAATGTAAAAAAAAATGTTGTTTTTGTTAACTGAAATCCAATAAAATATAAATATTAGATGAAAACCCTACACTTAAAAAATTAAGTTCATATATAAATAAAATATATACATTAAAATATATATGAAATATTTAAATTACTACAACTAAAATAAAGCGAAATAAAAATACTAAAAATAAACTAATAATTTTTTTAAATTACTTAAAGTAAAACTGAATGAAAATAAATTATTACATTTATTAAAATAAATTAAAATAAAGCTAATTAAAAATAAGTTTATATACAAGTAGTACAATACTGAAACTGAAACTGAAAGAAATTTAAGTGAATTAGAATTATTAAAATTACTAAACTACACTAAAATACATCTAAACACAAATATTAAATAACTAATTTATATTAAAGTACTAAAACTGCTACAACTAAAACTGTAAAAATACATGAAAGTTAAATAGAATTATTAAAATAATAAAAATAAAATAAAATGCTAAATATAAATATTGAAAAAAACATAAGATGAAGTACTAAAATTGGTCAAAATAAAACTGAAAAATAAATTATTAATAATTAATTTAATAATTCTATTTAGCTTGAATCCATTTTTACACTAAATTACAACTGAACAGAAATTAGAATTAGAATTAATAAAATTACAGAACTAAACTAAAATAAATCTGAACAGAAATAACCAAAACATTTGTGATGATAAATAGAATTATTAAAATGACTAAAACTAAAATTAAAAACGTTAAATAGAAATATTGAAAAAAACAAGTTGAAGTACAAAAATTGGTAAAACTAAAACTGAAAAATAAATTAAAGCTAAATAAAATTGTTGCAGTTACTAAAACTATAGTTAAGTGCGTCTTAACAGAAATATTTAAAGCACTAAAATTGCTCAAACTAAAAAATAAAAATAAATTAAAGCTAAATAGAATTAATTTAAAAAACTAAAATTCTAATAAAATAGATCTTAACAGAAAAACTAAAAGCAGTAAAATTGCTAAAACAAAAATAAATTAAAGCTAAATATATAATTATTACAATTACTAAATCTATAATAAAATGTCTTAACAGAAATATTAAAAGCACTAAAATTGCTTAAACTAACAATTAAAAATAAATTAAAGCTAAATAATTATTAAAAAGACTAAAATTATAATAAAATACATCTTAACAGAAATACTAAAAGCAGTAAAATGACTAAAACTAAAATATGTGCGCTAAATAGAAATATTGAAAGAAAAAAAACAGAAGCTGAAGTACTAAAATTGGTCAAACTAAAACTGAAAAATTAATTAGTAATTTAATAATTCTATTAATCTTTAATTCATTTTACACTATAATAAATTA
This sequence comes from Labeo calbasu, assembly GCA_019740295.1. Lineage (NCBI taxonomy): Eukaryota > Metazoa > Chordata > Actinopteri > Cypriniformes > Cyprinidae > Labeo > Labeo calbasu. The sequence continues at coordinate 13,597 of JAHKKF010534245.1, forward strand.
CAACTTAACAGACATTACAATTAATACAATTACAGAACTAAACTAAAATAGATCTGAACAGAAATAGCAAATACATTACTGTTATTTAATTGTTATTAAATAACAAATAAGTTTATATTTAAGTACTAAAATTGGTAAAACTAAAACTAAATAAATTAAAGATAAATAGAATTATTAACATGACTAAAACTAATATAAAAATGCTAAATAGGAATAACGTAAGCTGAAGTACATAAATTGGTAAAACTAAAACTTAAAAATAAATTAAAGCTAAATAGAATTGTTGCAATTACTAAAACTATAACAAAGTTCGTCTTAACAGAAATATTAAAAGCACTAAAATTGCTCAAACTAAAAAATTAAAATAAATTAATGCAAAATAGAATTAATTAAAAAACTAAAATAATAATAAATAGATCTTAACAGAAAAACTATAAGCAGTAAAATTGCTAAAACAAAAATGAATTAAAGCTAAATATATAATTATTACAATTACTAAAACTATAATAACATGTCTTAACAGAAATATTAAAAGCACTAAAATTGCTTAAAATAAAAATTAAAAATAAATTAAAGCTAAATAATTATTAAAAAGAATAAATTAAAATAAAATACATCTTAACAGAAATACTAAAAACAGTAAAATGACTAAAACAAATAAATAGATATATTGAAAAAAAAACAGAAGCTGAAGTACTAAAACTGACTAATAATTTAATAATTCTATTTATCTTTAATTCATTTTTACACTATAATAACACTTCTGTTAAGCTAAATAATTATTAAAAAGGGTAAAATTATAATAAAATAAATCTTAGAAATACTAAAAGCAGTAAAATTGCTAAAAGTAAAACAAATAAAAATAAATTAAAGCTAAATAACTTTTATAATAAACAACTAATAAAAATAACAAAAACACATACAAAAACCACAAGCAAGATTTAAAACTGAAAACAACAATTAAAAAATAAATAAAAATAAATAATGTAATAATAAGTGAATAATAACACTGGTCTATTTTAGAGCGTTCACTGAAATAAGATTACATTTTTGGTCTGTTCCTCACAAAAAGCTATCAAGTGACCTCAGAAGACTTTCATAATACGTATTTTTTGGTTAACTGGTTAGTTTGACATCATTACAAACTTTTATTGTTGCATGAAGGCTTTTAGTGTTAATCTGGGCTGAATGTTTCTGGACATAAATCATTTTTTAAAAGCAGTGAGCCATTTGTTATTTGCTGGCTGAGGGGGAGGGGCACTCTCGTTCTGCAGAGCATGTGATTGGACAAAAATCTGTGTAGTGCAGGATGATGTCATCAGCATATTCAATCCACTTTCCCGTAAGAGAACGACTGTTAATTATGCATGTATCTGATAAAAGGACACATAGATGACCTCGAGGCAGGACTAAAAGCCCCGAAACACCCACACACAAGGCTACATGCTGATCAGCCGCACGACAATGCATGCGCCGGGAACGTATCTGACCTTCTGAGAGAAATTGCGACCCCGGCTCACCCCTGAGCTTCGTTCACACTGATCTGCTTCATTTTCTCTCTCTTTCTCTTGTGGCAGAGGGCAGAGCGTGTGCCTGAGCTTTTGACGGGAATACTGTCTCTCTCTTCATTACCCGCTCCAGATCATGAATAGATAGATGTCAAGGTGCGTGTCATTTGCACGGTGTGCTATCGCGCCGGCAAAGCAAGAAATCCTTGAGGAAGGTAAAATAGAATCGAAAAGGGTTTCTGCTTTGACACATTTACTTGCTGCCGTTCTGTGATGTGATGAACTTGGGGTGTGCACGAATTGTTAATATTTGATGTGCAATATTTATTTAAAATGCAGTATATAGCTAAAATACGCATGCAAACTAAAGCTCACAGTTAAAACCAAATGTATTGGGTGGTGCTGTGCAACATGTAAACAAGTTAATTGTGTTTGATGACAGAATGGTGTCGTCTGCCTGCAAAGTTTGTAATTACTTCGATGTAATTGACATGTCATATGCAAACTTTCACCACACTGAGGAATCATGTGAAATCCAAACACCGAAACATCATTATTGACCAGTCGAATGAAGAAAGACGGCTGTCCATCATTGCATTCACTACTTGCTGCAGGTTGGCGCTGATGTAACACGAGCGAGCCAAGGAGTCTACTTTTATTATTAAAGAGCAGTTCATATTGTTTTTTAAAGGTTTGCTGTTGTAATATTGTGTTGGAGTTCCCTACAACAGGTTTAAAAGTTATTTGTCATTGATTTCGAAACGGTTTGTTCAAGGTCAAGTTCAGTTCTGAGCAGGGTTGCCAGGTTTTCACAACAAAACCCACCCAGTTGCTACTCAAAACCAGCCCAATTGCATTTCCCCTGGTAAAAATCGGGTTCCAGGGGCTAAATATCACATTACTGGGGTCGCGTCAACTCATGAAAAACAACCCGCAGCAACAGTGTCGGAAAACCGCACACTTGGCAGCACTGGTTCTGAGCGAAATGTCTGTAAACCCCTCCCTTCCATAAGCCTACTCTGCTCTGATTGGTCAGCTGGCCAAGCCTGTTGTGATTGGTACAGAGGAGAAGTATTTGAGCCAAGTTAGTGCTACCATCTGTATTGCCAAATCTTGTTCGCGGGATATTTATTGCTAAAATAATAAAATAATTTATAATAACACAATTTATAATAAAATAATTATAATAAAAATAGTAATTTGCAGTAAAAGTGCTAAATTATAGCACTGGATATTTATTGCTAAAATAATAAAATAATTTATAGTAATATAACAATGATTTATAATAACAATTTATAATAAAATAATTTATATAAAAATAGTAATTTATAATAAAAATGCTAAATTATAGCACTGGATATTTATTGCTTAAATAAAAGAATTTATAATATAACAGTGATTTATAATAACAATTTATAATAAAATAATTTTTATAAAAATAGTAATTTATAATAAAAATGCTAAATTATAGCACTGGATATTTATTGCTTAAATAAAAGAATTTATAATATAACAGTGATTTATAATAACAATTTAAAATAAAATAATTATAAAAAATAATATTTTATATTTAAAATACTTATAAAATTATATAATTGGATATTTATAGCTAAAATAATCAAATAATTTATAGTAATATAACAATGATTTATAATAACAATTTATTATAAAATAATTAAAATAAAAATAGTAATTTATAATAAAAATGCTAAATTATAGCACTGGATATTTATTGCTAAAATAATAAAATTATTTATAGTATAACAATAATTTATAATAACAATTTATCATAAAAGTAATTAAAATAAAAATAGTAATTTATAATAAAAATGCTAAATTATAGCACTGGATATTTATTATAATATAACAATAATTTATAATAACAATGTATAATAAAATAATTACAAAAAATAATATTTTGTAATTAAAATACTTATATAAAATTATATAATTGTATATTTATAGCTAAAATAATAAAATAGTAATATAACAATAATTTATAATAACAATTTATAATAAAATAATTTTCTAATTAAAATACATACAATTATATAATTGTATATTTATTGCTAAATTAATTTATTGTAATATAACAATGATTATTTATAATCATGACAATAAAAATTTATAATAAAAATTCTAAATTATAGCACTTGATATTTATTGCTAAAATAAAACATGATCACTTGAAAATGTACACAACGTACTGTATCATTCGTACTTACAGGTTGTGGTTCGGAAACGCTTGTTGGTCCAAATAAAGAAGTTTAGAAGACAAAGACGATAAAAGCCAAGATTAGACAAGCAGTCCTTGGTAAAATGACGAGCACACAACAAAAGGTTTGAATTGTATTGCTGTGATATTGTGGAAAAACAACAACACTGATTCTTCACATCATTATCTTTCGGCAATGAAAACAAAACAGCAGCTTTATTTGTGTATGTCCGTTCAAGTGCAAGAAGACAAAACTCAATTTGGTGTTTGCAGACTGTGAGATGTGGCTCTCCACGGGTGCTGAATTAAGCTCTTTCGCATCTTTTTGTGCTTGAATGTTTAAATCGGCAAGGTGTATTTGTTCGTTCAAGCGCAAGAAGACGTGAAAGAGAACAATTCGGTGTTTGCACGCTCTCTCTGTTTAAGCATCAAACATAATACACAATGACACAATGATATTTAAATTGCCAAGGTTAAAAACGTGGAACTTGCAACCATAGTTTTTTTTTGGGAAACGCACCCCTGAGCGTTTTGAAATTGCAGCCTGATAAATAATAGCCCTGGATATTTAAGAACATATTGCTATAGGTTTTAAATAGCTTAAATGTGTTTTTGTTTGTAAGTATCTTTCTGTTTAACTACTTCAAATTATGAGTAGCTTGTAGCTTAGTAGGTTCCTCATCACTGATATCCTCATATCATTCTGTAGCAGTGACACAAATGTGAATGTACATGTAGAAGCAATGACAGCCAGAGAGTAACAGGAACGTCTTTGGGCAAAACAGGTCTGAGGGGAAGCTAAGCTAAGCTACTGAGACGCAGGTTGGCATGTTCACCTTAGCCCGACTCCAGCTGGCGGCCGCTGTTCTCCTCAGAAGAGGCTTACAATGTGCTGTACACAATGCGGGGCCTTAATTGGGTGTAACAGGACAGATTGGGCATCATCGAGGTTTGTCCTGAGCGCAGCCAGCTGTATGCCGGCTACAGGTGCAGACGATGCCTGCAGGCCACTGCTTAGATGTTCAGGTCATTTTCGACATGTCAGGTTTTGGCGGTACAAGTTTTCAAGGTAGCGGTCTTCAGTTAAGTAGCCCGGAGGGATGTTGTTATGGCTCACTTTCTGAAAATATGAAATGAGCAAAGCGAGGGAGAAAGAGAAATGTGCTCGGGCAGCTTTCACACTGAATCTGTTGGTGAGGGCCAAGTCTTTTCCCTACTTCAGGTTACAGTTGGTACAACTCCAGTGTAAATAAAAAAAAGAGTAATTCATAATAAAAAATAATGAACTATAGCATTGGATATTTGTTGGTTTTTGGTATTTATAGTAATATATTAATGATTTATAATAATAATAATAAAATAATTATAATAAAAATAATATTTTGTAATATAAATGCTAAATTATAGCACTGGATATTTATTATTAAAATAATACAATAATTTATAGCAATATGACTGATTTCTAATAATTAATAATAAAATAATTACATGAAAATAATAATTTATAATAAAAATGCTAGATTATAGCACTAGATATTTATTGCTAAAATAATAAAATAATTTATAATAATATAAAAATGAAAAATTATAGCACTGGATATTTATTGCTAAAATAATAAAATAATCTATAATAATATAACAATGTTTTATAATAATTTATTATAAAATGTTGCACAATTATGAAATAAATATAATGATAAATTAATGATTCATAAATAATTATAAAATAATTAATAATTATATAAATTGAAATCAATAATTAATAATAATACTATGCTAAATTATAGCACTGAATATTTATTTTTTAAATAATAAAATAGTTTATAATATAACACTGATTTTTGATTACAATTTATTATAAAATAATTACAATAAAAAATATTTATAATAAAAATGGTAAATTATAGCTCAGAATATTTATTGCTAAAATGATAAAATAGTTTATAGTAATATAACAATGATTTATAATAATTTATTCTAAAATAATTACAATGAAAATTATAATTTGTAATAAAAATACTAAATTATGGCACTGAATATTTATTTGTAAAATAATAAAATAGTTTATAATATAACACTGATTTATGATAACAATTTATTATAAAATCATTATAATAAAAATAATTTATAATAAAATGATAAATTATAGAACTGGATATTTACTGCTAAAATAATAATTTATAATACTATAACAATGATTTATAATAAATAATAAATAATAAAAAAAAATTATTTATTATAAATGCTAAATTATAGCACTAGATATTTATAGCTAAAATAATAAAATAGTTTATAATAATATAACAATGATTTATAATTACAATTTATAATAAAATAATTACATTAAAAATTATTATTTATAATAAAAATGCTAAATTATAGCACTGGATATTTATTGCTAAAAAAATTCAATAATTTACAATACTATAAAATAATTATAATAAAAATCATTAAATGACAGGATTCATTTAAGGACTGTTTTAAACGAATTAATTAATCAGTCTTTGCAACTATTCTTCAAACCACTAGGTTTTACCCATTTATCAGCAAAGAGTTTGTAATCATTTAAAATATAAAATTTAGTTTAATCACATTTCGTTGATATATTTTAATTAGTACAGGTCAAGTATGTTGTCTCATTTTTACATAAATATATTTGCTATGCTGAATGATGACTGTTCATTATTCCCCCCATGTTTTATCATTTTATTTTCACAAAAGTTATTCAAAACATTGTGATACATTTTGTGTCTCAGGATTATTTAAATGTCATTTTTTAACAATTTACTGCGTCCTTGCTTTGTCTCTTTGAAATAAGATTTATTCAGTCACTAATAATATAAACACAAACAATCATGTAGACTAAACATTTCCATTTTTCACATTAAATGATCAAAAGAATAAATTTGATTGCACATTATTGATGAATCATGATTTATGCATGGAAACATCTGCATCATTTGTCGCTGCGACAGTATGTAGAGCAGCTCTGCAATGGCATTTCAGTGGACGTGCATTTACAGTTTTCATTAGTCGGCCAGGAAATTCTGCATTCATTGGGTTTCATCTGCTGATGCTTGTAGCCTTCATTCTTCAAAAGCCAAACAAATAGACTGGCCTGTTTGATACAGTCTTATTGTTGATGCTTCCTCTGGCTCGTGAATCCCGCAGACAGCTTTCTAATTAGATTTGCTCGTCGGGTAACGCCGATGCATTTGATGATGGCGTCCTTGAATTGTGTGAAAGATCAGTTCACGGGGCATATAGGAAGCATGACATCACGTGATACAAAATCAAGCTTTTCAGTTTCCCTTTAAAGCAGTCATTCACTCAATAAGAAAATATATTTTTTTTACAGTAAGTAGATTTTTTTCTTTCTAATGACAGTTCAACATCTTTTAATTTATGAAAAGTCAATTTGGATGAAAGTCTGCCAAATGCATACAAAACGTAAATGTAAAAAACGTCTCCTTTTGTGTTACATTATAAACTATTTTATTTAATTTATTATAAAATGTTATTTTTATTTTAATTATTTTATCATAAATTGTTATTATAATGCATTCTTATATTATTATAAATTATTTTATTATTTTAGCAATAAATATCCAGTGCTTTAATTTACCATTTTTATTATAAATTATTTTTATTGTAATAAATTATTCTAAATTATTATTTTAATTGTAATTATTTTATAATAAATTGTTATTATAAATCAGTGTTACATTATAAACTATTTTATTATTTTAGCAATACATATCCAGTACTTTAATTTTCCATTTTTATTATAAATTATTTTTATTGTAATAAATTATTCTAAATTATTATTTTAATTGTAATAATTTTAGAATAAATCATTACAAATCAGTGTTATTTTATAAACTATTTTATTATTATTTTAGCAATAAATGTCCAGTGCTATAATTTAGCATTTTTATTATAATTTATTATTTTAATTGTAATTATTTTATAATAAATTGTTAATTATAAATCAGTGCTACATTATAAACTATTTTATTATTTAAGCAATACATATCTAGTGCTTTAATTCAGCATTATTATTAATTATTTTTTATTGTAATAGTTGTATAATAAATTATTATAAATCAGTGTTATATTATAACTATTTTATTATTTTAGCAATAATTTTGCATTTTTATTATACATTATTATTTTGATTATAATTATTTTATTACAAATTGTTATTATAAATCATTGTTATATTATTATAAATTATTTTATTATTTCAGCAATAAATATCCAGTGCTATAATTTTGTGTTATAAAATAAATAAATAAAAAGAAAATAATAAAGTAAATTATTACTTTTTTATTAAATTATTTTATAATAAATTGTTATTATAAATCAGTGTTATTTTATAAACTGTTTTATTATTATTTTAGCAATATACAAAATTAAGCTTTTCAATTTTACTTTAAACCAGTAGTTCACCCACAAAGAAAATATATCTAACTTTTTCTTACTGCATTTTTCAACCATTAAAAACATTTTAAATAAACACACAGCTTTTTGCTTCTCAAGATGTTAACTGGTGGACTGGAGTGGTGTGGATTATTGTGATGTTTTTTTTCAGCTGTTTGGACTCTCATTCTGACGGCACCCATTCACTGCAGAGGATCCGTTGGTGAGCAAGTGATATAATGCTACATTTCTCCAAATCTGACGAAGAAACAAACTCATGTACATCTTTGATGGCCTGAGGGTGAGCACATTTTGCAAATTTTAGTTTAGGAAAAGTCACTTTGGATAAAAGTCTGCCTAATGCATACAAAACGTAAATGTAAAAAACATCTCCTTTTGTGTTACATTATAAACGATTTTATTATTTTAGCAATAAATATCCAGTGCTATAACTGATCATTTTGATTATAAATAATTTTTTTGATTGTAATTATTTTGTTATAAATTGTGTTATTATAAATCAGTTTTTTATTATTTCAGCAATAAATATCCAGTGCTATAATTAAGCATTTTTTAAAGTAAATTATTATTATTTTTTTTTTTTATAATAACTTGTTATTCTAATTCACTGTTACATATAAACTGTTTTATTATTTTAGCAATAAATATCCAGGGCTATAATTTAGCATTTTTATTATAAATTATTTTTATTGTAATATTTTTTATTATAAATTCTTATTCAATTTGACTTTAAACCAGTAGTTCACCCACAATATATATTATGATATAACTTTTTTCACATTAAAAATAGTTTTTTCTTTCTTATGACAGTTCATAATTGGTCAAGGTCCAATAGGAGTTACTACACTTTATTAAAACCATTAAAACATTTTAAATAAACATGCAACTTTTTGCTTGACTGGAGTGGTGTGGATTACTTGTGGATTATTGTGATGTTTTTATCAGATGTTTGGACTCTCATTCTGACGGCACCCATTCACTGCAGAGGGTCCTTTGATGAGCAAGTGATGCAATGCTTCATTTCTCCAAATCTGATGAAGAGACAAACTCATCTACATCTTCAATGGCCTGAGGGTGAGCACATTTTGCAACTTTTAACTTTGGAGAAGTCACTTTGCACTAATGCATAGAAAATGTAAATGTAAAAACGTCTCCTTTTGTGTTCCATAGGGAACTCAACATGACAGTAAGTAAATAATGACAGAATTTTATTTGCCTAGACTATTTGCTGTCCCTTTTTTTCAATGCACACAAGCGTTCTCACAGCACTTCTCCAACCGTAACGGCAGGGTCTTGACCTTGTCATTCACCCAGCGGTTGTCTCAGCTCTGGCCCCCGAAACGGGCTCATGCAATCTCTGCTCGCCTCAAACTGCACTGCAACTGTTCGAGCCAATGACGGGCCCGGGGCGCGACACTTTTGCTGTTTCCATGCGCTGCGAGTAGAAGAGAGGCCAAGTTTTGTGATGGTGGGGATTTGTGTGAAAAATCCACCAACAGCAGACCTAAGCCCTCCTCTCTCTCCTCAAGGACACGCGGAGGTCACCGGCACCGTTTGCAGACCAATTTACATTGATCAGCTCGCCCCAGTCTTGTTTATGG
>JAHKKF010534246.1:2232-21981 GCA_019740295.1 Labeo calbasu
CATTTTTGTGGCACTGACTTTTTATATGGGAAAGGAATTTAGTTTTGATGCATGAGTGAACTGTTTTTGGAGAGATATGAGCTTTTGCAAGTGAGCTACAGTGTTGTGCTAAACTGTAACACTGTTTTGCCAAATGATCTTAGAATTTTGAGAATGTAATTTCTGTTTCAAGAAATGAGCCAAACCAGTGGAGAAAAACTGTAATAAAACTCTTGTGCACAAATTACATGAGTGTTGATTCTGATTCTGCCTTGCAAATTAATGTCCCTTTACAATTCCGATTCGAGCTACATGCTCTAATGCAATAGTACTTTAAGAAAGTTATTTTCTGTGGCCAAGAACATATCATTTCTTAGAGCTGATATAAAAATTATACTGAATGTTCGATGGGCGAACAGATTAGTTGATGGAAAATGTATTCTGCTACAGTTACTACTGGCAGCTGATATAAATAATTGTAATTAATCATAATTAATTGTAATTATTTATATACATTTCCCTTTGAGCTAAATTGCGACAATCCTATACTATTTGGACTGTCACAGGTGGCCCATACCTTCATGAAATGCATGGATGCGGCACTCTCCACCTTGAGACAGAAGGAGGTGCTCATCCTGAACTACCTCGACAATTTACCCTTCGCAAACAGCTTGACTGACAGGCGATCTGACAAATTATAACACTGAATTAACCATTCTGTCCAACAAACAAATCAGACAGGTGAGTAGATTAACTTAAGTGGACTTAAACTTAAAGGGAATTGTGTGTATTGACGTCTTTCCATGGTTCAAATATATATATATATATATATATATATATATATATATATTTTCGTGTTTTATGTAAAGAAGAAAAGATGATCGGTTCACGTGTCAATTAATCTAATAAGACAATACAGTGATCTGTCACAACGCATTAAAGCGCCACAAAACAGTATTTATTGTTTGAATTTCTTTTAAAAAATGACAATTTAAACTTGAGACCTTGTTTCATACCAGAAGTAACCTGTCGGCATATTGTCAGTTTCCTCTTTGCTCGGCAATGTATTTTTCACTGTGTGAGAACATGATGTATAGTGTGAGAGCACCACTGTTTGACTGACGTAGCAACAGTAACTATGGAGGGCGGGTTTTTGCGAAGGGTCACTTGGCTTATTATGGCCTAGCTGAGGGAGGAGCTATGTAGGGTCGCCCTCAACTAAAGGTTTTTCCGGACGACTAGTAGTCGTTCATTTTAAGTTGGTGTTGGTGACTCCACTTTGGCTGGGGGCAGTGTCTGACAACCTTATCCAGAGATGTGGAAACTCTGGGTTTGGCTTCTGAATGGAACACTATTTCTGGTCTTGCGTCTGAAACTACAGAGACTACTTTGAATACCAGAGCCAACCAGTATGGAATTTGGTTGCTGGTTTGCTGTTACCTAGTATGGGATGCTAGTATGGTTAGGTCTTCAACCCATCCCAGAGACCTGCTAACTGTTTTAGTTTAGTTCCAACCTGCTCCAACACACCTCCATTCCATTTTTAAGTCATTCTGAGCACATTGATTAGATGGTTCAGCTCTGTTTTTTAGGGTTGGAGTTAGACTCTGAAGGACAGTGGGTTTCCAGGAGCAGGGTTGAAGACCTGTGTGCTAGTGGACCTGCATATGTTGTATTTTGGTTGCTGGTATGATCCCAACAAGGCCACAACAAAACTTTTCAACAAAAAACATTTCTTTGTCTTTGTTAATACTTCAGTAAAGACCAAGGCAAAAAAAGGCAAAATGTTAATGAACACTGCTCAGTTTACATACAGCTGCAATCAAAATTATTCAGCCCCCCAGAGACTGCAGTATTTTACAAATACAACAGTTCTACGATTTTTATTTTTTTATTTTTATTTTTACACAGCTATGTCATAATTATGCAACCCCTTTTCAACATTGCTGTATTAAGTCACTTATTTTTATGGTAGGGAACAAAATTGTCTTAAAACACAAGTAAGCCTTTAGAAACTATATTAAGAAAAAAAAAAAAAAAAAAGCTTGGGGTGTTAAACATACCCATTTAACCCATGCATGTGCTGAATTCGAGTAGCAAATATGGTCTAAGTCAATAGAGCTCTCACAACGGCTAGATAATAGAGAATAAATAGTTTATTATATTAGAATTATATTTAGATAGACCTGTGGAATTCTGGAAGAATGTTTTATGGAGTGATGTGACTGAACTGGAACTTTTTGAAACCATGGATCAGCGGTATGTCTGGTGCAGAAAATGGCGAACACCATCTCCATCGTCAAACATGGAGGTGGGCCAGTCCTGTTATGGGGTTGTTTTAGAAAGAAGAAAGTTAAGTGAAGTGACACCATACTTGGAATTTGTGTGCAACATTTAACCAATCCAAGTGCACACACACAGTAGAGAACACACACACACACCCGGAGCAATGGGCAGCCATAGCCAGAGTGCTGATCCATTCACTCCCCCCACCGACAATCCCTGCCAGATCTGAGACTCAAACCTGCAAACTTCGGGTTACAAGTCAGACTCTCTAACCATTAGCAGGAAGTGGAATACATGACCGTATGAAGGATATCATTGATTCTTTGAAGTATCAGACCATTTTGGCAAGAATTGTGATGCCTTTGGTGCAATGACTTTAGTTAATGATCAGTGGACTTTCCTGCAGGACAATCATCCCAAATTATACATCCAAATCTACTTATGCTTGGTTAGGGATCAGTCACAGAATGTTCTTGAGTGACCTGTTCATTCTCCAGATTTAATTTTCATTTAAAATATTTGGTTGAATTTAAAAGAAAGCAGTGGCAATGTGAAAACTAAATATTATCAGTGATCTGAAAGCTTTGTCAGACGAGGAATGGGGCAAGATTGCAGACAGACGCTTCTAAGCACCTCCAAGCAGTGTTTATTGGTGGTTTTAAAGAATAAAAGATTCCGCACCAAATTGTACTTTTGAGGGTTGAATAATTTTGAACATGAACGTTTAGGGCTAATTTGATTTTTTTTTTTTTTCATTATGCATGAACTTATGTTCTCAGAATTACTCAAATGTGCAAATTTTCTCCAATAGTGTACTGATGCCTTTGTTGAATTGTTTTCACAAAATGTTTTCTGCAGCAAAATTTCTTGCAGGTCAAGGGGGTTGAAAAATTTTGATTGCAACTGTATGTTTACTTACAGGAGAAAAAAAAAAGTTAATTTACTCTGCAAGTGATGACTGACCATTAATGATGACATATGCATCTGTTAACAAGCACAAGAAAAGAGCGATAAAATCACAAATAAATATATGAATCAATGAATGAATAAATGGATGGATGGATGGATGAATGAATGAACAAATAAATAAATAAATAAATGGAATTTTAGATGAAAATAACTGCAATTTAACAATGAAATCTGAAGCAAAGAAATCTCACCAGAGAATACTTACACACCTCCAAAAACAACATTACCATTATTATTATTATTATTATTATTTTAACCTGTGAGTTCCCAAATGTGACACTAGTATTAAAAAAAAAAAAATCAACAACAACAACAATAACAGCAACTTAAATGAAAGTAAACCTTAATAAGTGTCCTATATGAGACCGTTATTAATGGCAGCAAATTCATGAAGGCTCACACATCATGTGAATACTGCACCTCATAGAGAGATTAGGCCAAAGCCTGTCCCTCAAGGGCAACCTAAAGGGTTAGCTCATGTGTAAATTTTTAAAAATCGTAATTGTACTGAATCTTTTCAGAACTATAAATTCTAGTTTATCTGAAGAAAAAAAAAATGTTTTATCTAATTTTAAATCAAAATTCCTACCATTTTCCTATATTTATAAATTAATACTTATTTATTTATTTTTACTGCACTGTAGAGGTCTGTATAGCATTACTTCACTACTTCCATACCCTCCCACTTTCACAGACTGGTACCTTTTTTTTTTGGCCTAAGCAGGTTTATTGAACACTTTCCAGTGAGAACTTACTGTATCATTCTGCCATTCTTCTGTATTTAATATTCAGCTCTTAGATTAGTAGAGTGCAGCTTTTTAAAATGAAAGTCTTTAAATCATGCTCAGAGAGGAAGCTTTGATGTATTTCTAGAGAGTGCTGCCTCTGACTTCTTGACATGTGATTAAAAACCTCATTAAATAATCAATAAATCAGTTTAGTTTCTGAGTCTGGGAGGAGAGCGAAGGCAGACAGAGAAATGGATCATTGTGAGGTTTCGTCAACTTTTGGAGGGGAAATCCAATTTTGTGGGTCCCTCTGGAAGGTATTTGTATAGGCACTGAGTGTCCTGTGTGTTAGTGATGGGCTTTGTAAATCTGACTGCCTGTGTTTGCCTGTTTGAAAGTCTACACCCCTTGCTCTTAATGCGTCGTTTTTCCTTCTGGAGCATCAGTGAGCATCAGTAAATGTCCTTTATGTGAAATATCTTTTTCGGGTCAGTACTACATACTAAAATAACACACATTTTGTATGATCCCTCTTATTTTGGTCAAATAATTAACATTTTGCAGATTCTATATATCTGTAATGTGTGTAACCTGTGTAAGTGATAGTATGTAATATCTGATCTTGTATGTGTAGTTTAAAAAAAAAAAGTGATTTAGGGACAAATAATAATTTTATAGAACCAAAGGGAGCACTCTCCTGTCCTTAATTCATGTTTAATTTGTGAATTTTAAAAAATGGTAAACATTCAAATAAAAGCACAGCAGGTCGGACATGGACCGGTGATTCAGTGCAACAACAGACACTTTGTTTCCCTCCCTCTGTCTCTGTCTTTACCCCCCGTCGTCTACCAATTTAATTGTGCTGAATCTCCGCTAAATGAATTTACAATTTAGACTGAAGTACTCCATGCATTACAGCCAATCAAACAAGCACTGTGGAGAAGAATCTTAATACAAGATAATTAATAATACAGATCTCAGATAGGGAAAAACTATATTTCTACCATTCTCTCTGCCTGACACAAACTACCTGACAATTGTTCCTTAACGATTCCCAGTAAATTCCTTAAAATGGTAATTTGTCATCTTGTCACTTCATTTGTGACCTAAAATTCCTCACTAGAGGCATCATCAGATAAATTAATCACTACCCAGGATCCATTTCTCCATTTGTCCCTTGTGCGCGCTATTATGTGCTAGCTCTCTGCCAACGCTCTTCATTTACATATATTTAATGGCTTATTCGTGGCTGCTTGTGTCTGACGGTGTGCATACAGCATGTCAGGTGAACTCTCCCCTCTTTTTCAATTCAGTGAGCATGAACATGCTTTTTTTAGGATGTGTTATTGTTCTCAAAAAGTGTAAAATGCACTCTGTTTTTTGTGTGCACTTTTAGGAGTGGCAAATACAGTCTTGACTTGACTCGCGTTGGCTGGTGTGACATTATCAAGGATGCTCTTTGATCTGAAATGAAACCTTTAATAAAAACAGACATCGCCTCAAGTAGTTCTTTTTGCATGATTTTAATAATAGAGTGCACTGTAGTTTCAAATCAATGTTAGTTATAATTATTTCCTTTTAACAGCCTGAGAATGTGAAATATATTACATTTTGACCTGCTTGATGAAAAGTAACACGTGTAAACCTCCATGGTTTTACTCTGTATATTTGTGTGAACTCTATTTAAGAAAGTGACACATGTTTTTAGAGTATACATTCAGTACAATACTGAATTCCTGAAATTGTTTATAAAAGCTGTTCTTATAAGTAAAAAAAAACTGCAAGTGGATGTGCTATTAAATGAAGTGGTCTTAGTGATTGCTCAGAGGATGCGACAGAAGTGTCAGTGTTTATGAGGGTTATGGCCTGAGGTAAGAAATGAAGGTGTTGAGTAGTCCTGGTTTTAAATAGGAAGTGGTCAGGGTACAAGGAAATGTATAAATATAGTGAATATTTATCTAGTTAGGTTTATTTAAAAAAAAATAATTAATTAATTAATTAATAATAATAATAATAATAATACAATAATAATACATTTGTGTGTGTGTGTGTGTGTGAGTGAGTGTGTGTAGAGAGAGAGAGAGATCATTATATAAATTATATTATATAAATTATTTATTTATTTACTTTTACTTTCATTTTTTTAAATTGTTTTACAATTCATACATACTATTTATTTAATATATATTTTATAAAAATAATTGTATTTACATTTAAACATATAACCAGTAGTTACAGAGATACAGTCTTTTTTCCCCCCTTGACTTGAAGGAAATATTGTACTTTTATTTACATTCTACTTAACATGTTTTCAACTCTGCTGTCTCACGCAGCTGTGCTGTCTCACCCTTTAAGCTCATTTCAAATGCAATTAGCATAATTAAAGATTAACATTCATTAATTGTTGAAGCTGATGCTAACTGCTAATGTGCCAGTTAACACTGACGGCAAATGCTTCATCACCTTGAGAAGAGAGAAACACACAGAGATCACAACATCACACAAACATGGCATTTTTGTGAGAACTCTCTATACACTGAATATGTATGGTGAAGGATCTTTATAAAGTCATCTTGTGAGTGGCAAACTGAATGTATATACAATGTATAATGATTTCTCTATCTATAACTACGTACACTGACCCACAAAGTTGTTTTGCCTTATTCTTCTTTTGATATATGTGTATGAACTTAAAAGGACATAGTTTAGTTGTAAATCCTGAATGTTTGTACATTTGAATATTTAGCATAACATAGTGCTCAGTCATGGAATGGATTTGTTCCTTCAGGTTCATTTATACTATTGGTAAAGTAATTGATATTGGTACAATTGGTAAAAAAAAAAAAAAAAAAAAAAAAGACTATTACTTTCAACCTTTCAAGAGCAACTGTTATTATCAGCCAACATGATTAAATAGGAAACAGTATCAGTGCCCTCTTGCTATTGTATGCGAGTAAGTGTTTTGAAAACATTGTCAATATGAAACCATTTACAGACAAAGCATTATGAAATAGTTTACTTGTTTGTGATGCAGCTGCTGTCAGATCCAAAATAGTTGACTGCTTCATCTTTCAACCCAAGTTTATTTAACAAACTCTCTGTTACATTGTGCCTTGTTTACAAAACAGTCTGTATTCAACAAACAGTATGCGACAAAAGAAGTATTTCTGAATTCACTGTATTCATAAATAAGTAGGCACCTGGGTAAATAAGTACCTGGGTGACCTACTATGTCCAGCAAGAATCTGAAGTGTGCGTACAATGAGGGGATTTATGAATGGCAGGTGGGCCACCTAGTAATGGGAATATGACAAATCCAGTATGTCCACATTACATTCATACTACACACATTCTTACTATATAGAACATACTGTACTTTTTGTTATAATTTGTTATATCAGATCTTTTTACACAATCACAAATTTGTACTGGATGGTGCATTTCTAGATTTACTGCATTAGATTTACTACTAGGGAATTAAAGAACTTTACACGTTGGACTTCTTTGGCCTTCATGTATTTTTAAACACACACACACACACACACACACACACACACACACACACACACATTTAATGGATATAAAATAATTGCAATTTGGAGGTTGTATTGGTGGAACTAGATTCTGCTGTCAAGTTTTCTTAGCCAGTGATCCAAGTGACAAACACATCTGCTTTAATAGAGAGAACAGGAGAACAAGAGATGACAGGAAATGTTAGAAGTGCAGATGAGCCTAACCTGGGTACTTCCGCCCAATAAGGAGTGGCATTTGTGAAGCACAGATGCTTTAGCAAGACTCCGGCCTCCTCGTGTGGCACAGAGACTGCCCTTTCTACCCTGCTTTGTACTGAAAGTCTGATGGGATCAAAATAAGTATTGTTTAAGACTTCATAGCACTTCTGACATGAACATGAAAGACCAAACCACCAGCAGGTTACTGTCAATTTAGTTTGGGTTATAGCTGAGTGAAGTTCTCTATCATTCAGAAAGATGAGCATGGTTTAAAACAAAATGTAGGCTTTTGCTATATTTGACTATAACACCAAAGCAAGAAAAAGTAAGCATGGACTGAAACTAATTTAAAATATATTTAGTATGTGAGAATGTGCAAATTGTTACAAATCATATGAAGACTGGGTGGAATGGGGGAACCTTTAAAAGGGACCTGCCGCAGATGACCAAGTTTAGTCCTCATATACAATATAACCATAATCTTTCATTTATCAGTAAATGGTGGAGAAACTTTGCCCAAGAAAGTATACAATCATACTAGCATACTGGCTATTTACTAGTACTTATAAAGCACTTATTAATGTCTTATTCTACATGACCATTGTACATCCCTATCCCAAATCTAAACTTTATAACTATACATTACTAACTAATAATGAGCAGCAAATTAGGAGTACATTGAGGCAAAAGTCATAGTTAATAGTTAAATGTTAGAATTGGTCCTAAACTAAAGTGCAAGCAAATTATTATAAATATAAATAATTTAAATATGACTACTATAATATAGTATATAGTATATGTATCTATATAACATCAGAACACATTACCTTACATTCAGTATACATATACATGGATTTTGCCCTTCAGGATGTCTAGAATACATTTAAACAACCAAGAGAACAGCTGCCTGTCTGTTACATTTGCATTTAACATGCCTCTAATTGGTGTATTATTAAATGCACCCCGACTTTTAATGTGCTTTGGGAACTCAGTGAAGAAAGAAAGATAATGTAACATTAAGATATGAACTTGATTCTACAGAATCATATTTGTTTGTTTTATTCCATCAGCGTATATGTAGAACAGAAGGTGACGCTGAGAAGGTGCGTTCATTAAAATCTTCTCTCCTCAATTCATCACGCTTCTTTCTGCTGAGCCAACACTCAGATACAGACTAGTTAGGTGACTCTGTAAAGGACACACAGTCAAAATTAGGTGGAAATGCTCAAGCTGAACACATTTCAACTTATTTATTTTTTATTTGCATTTGCATTCTGTGATATATAGGACCTGTAACAATGAGGATAAATATAGGAAAAAAAAAAAAAGACAGATCTGAACCTGCAGAGCTACAGTTACTTAAACATAGTGATTTTTAGCACAGCTATGAGGCCAATCTATTCACCGAAGATATTGTAATCCTTTATCAGCTTGTATACAGTATAACTGTTTCTCTAAAATGGCTACAGCTACAGCTAACAATTTGGTTCTGAGCTGTAGTTTGAAGTGGTTTTATGGGTATCTTCCAAAATCTAATGAGCCATCTTTTTTTCTACTTCCTGCTTAGACAGATATCTTCTAAGGTACAGTAGCATCTAAACTGATATGATGAATTTGGAAGGCTACAGGTAGCCTTCCAAAAAAAACAAAAACAGCAACAAAAACATTTTTAGACTTACATGTTGATGCATTTTGGATTGCCTAGAACAATTGTGGCACTTTCTTTTTTTCTTTTTTTTTTTTTCTTTTTTCTTTTATAGTTTATAGTCAAAGATAGCATTTTCCTTTTTTGGAATTTAAGGGTTTGCTGATGTTAAATTTAAATTTAGTTCTGGCTCAAATGATGCGGGGAGTTTCTCTACATATGCTGATCTGTCACTAAATATATAATCTGAAGTATTAGACGTGCATATTACGCCCTGAGACCCTTAGAAGACATTTCATCATTGTGAGTCATAGCTTTATGTATCACCACAACCCTAGCATCCTCAAACTCCCCAGTACACAAATCTCAATTCTTCAGTCCGGAGTGTCATCTAGGGTCAGTGTGTGCATGTCACTCCATAGCCTGGCACAAGACTCAGGGCTGAGAGGTGAGTGCAGCTCACTTACAAACTCACCATCTCTCTCTCTCTCTCTTTCTCTCTCAGGTTAATGATATATATATATATATATATATATAGGTTAATTAGATTTTCTGCCACTTAAACCAATCACTAGTCAGCGTTCAACAAGTTTCACTATTTTAGGGAGAACATTTGAAAAAAGTTAACTTGCGTATGCATCACACCTAATTTTGGCTCCAGACATCCATAATAGTTTCAGCTGGGGAAAATTTAAAGAGCATACAGTTTCTTATCGATACTTCACTCGTAAAGAAGTTATTTTTTCTCCTTAACAGAAGTCGGTCACACTTTATATTAGGTGGCCTTAACTACTATGTACTTACAGGTGGGTTAAGGTGTAAGGGATGGGTCAACAGTGTAATTATAAATGTGTTACATTCCCCTCCTGTCTAGGGGTTTAGGACGGGAAGTAGCAAATGAAAAAAAACATAAATAATAAAAAAGCGGCAAGAACACACTTCAGTCCTCTGTCCCAGAGTGAAGATGACACCAACTTAGATATTTACAAGAGTAGAGGTTTATTTGCAAAAAAAGGAACAATCTATTTAACACAAAAGAGATAGGGAGCAGGACTCAGGAGAGAGCAAGGCCTAAAATAACAAACAAAATGTTCAACTAACTAATTTTAGGAAGCAACTAACTTACCTCAAATGTCCAAAAGAAAAGAGAAATAAACAACATAAAACTTCCCTCTACTTCCTAACTGAACCAAAAACAGTCCAAAGAAAAAGGCACTCTCTCCCTACGCTTCCCACAACAATATACAACTAACAAAATTCAAAAGAGTAGAAGCTCTTGCACTTGTTTTTAGCTCAAATAAATGGAACAACAACAACACACAAAAAAAAAAAACAGATATTACCTCCAGACAGTTCACAACTGAAGGATTATTAGCCACTGCTAATGCACAACTTTAGCCACTGCTAATACACAACTTTAGCCACTGCTAATACACAACTTTCAATCTGGAGCAGGGGAGAAGTGTGTTTCTCTCTGGTGCAAACACTGGACTGCCACCATATACTCCAGTCTCAGTCACGTTCTCATAACGAGTCACAGGTGGTGGTGATTCTGCCTGAGAGGAAGCAGAGAGGAGAGAGAAAGAAACCAAACATAGCACAGACACAGGGCTTTGGCCACACCCCCACACTGGTAAACCAAAAAAAAGAAGAAATAACAATGAAAATACATCCTGGGATGTAACATTTGAAAAAACATAACTTGCGTATGCATCACACCTAATTTTGGCTCCAGACATCCATAATAGTTTCAGTTGGGGAAATTTAAAGAGCATACAGTTTCCTATTGATACTTCACTCGTAAAAAAGTTATTTTTTCTCCTTAACAGAAGTCGGTCACACTTTATATTAGGTGGGCTTAACTACTATGTACTTAAGGGTGGGTTAAGGTGTAAGGGATGGGTCAACAGTGTAATTATAAATGTAATTACAGAAATTAATTACACATGTAATTACATATAGGTATATTTTTAAGTATAAGTATATTGTACCAAATGATTAATTTAAATGTAAGTAGTTAAGGCCACCTAATATAAAGTGGAACCCTGAAGTCTTTTTTTTTTTTAATAACACAGTGTTACTGCACGGGCATTGGTTTGTGCAGTAAATTGAAAACAAACCAGTGACTGTCCTTGGCTGCTTCAGACATGGAGGAGCTATCGGGCTCGATCAATGACCCCGCCCCCCCGCCGTCTTCTGAGCCCAGTGGTCCCAGGACTGGCATGGAGGCCGAACTTTTCCATGTCATGACCAAGGCTGTGGATGAGCTGGGGCTAGAGTGGGCTCTGCCAGAGGAGCCCTCTTGCAGCTGCCTGGATGAGTGGTTCCTGCTGGGGTGCTGACAAGCCTCTTGTCAGTGAGCCTTGCCATTTTTTCATTAGGTCCACAATGAGCTCACCAGGTCGTGGCACTCCCCCTACTCAGTGCACCTCCGTACTTCTTCCTCTGCCCTCACCTCAGTTGACGGCACTGAAGAAAAGGTGTACGAGAAGCTGACTCCCACTGCCATTGGCTCGAAGGCAAAGACTGCCTACCTGTCCAAGCCGCACGGGACTATGCCAGCCCTCAAGGAACGCGCCTATTCCTCAACTGGACAGTCTTGGCTGTCTACATTCCATGGTGCTCCTCCAGGTCTGTAAGGTCAAACTCCTCTCTGGTATGGACGAGTCTTCCCCGCAGCTGTTGAAGGAGCTGCGAAACGCAATGGACCTGGCTATGCGTGCCACCAAAGCCACGGCCCAGGTGATTGGCAGGTCCATGGCCAGCCTGGTGGTGCTTGAGTGGCACTTGTGGCTCACGATGACAGAGATCTAGGGTGCGGATAAAGTCCCCTTCCTTGATGCACCATCTCCCCCACTGGCCTGTTTGGACCCGTGGTTGAGGGTTTCACCGAGCGCTTCACTGCAGCTCAAAAGACATCCCAAGCCATGAGACACTTCTTGCCGAAGCACTGCAGCTCTGCAGCTGCCACTGGCCGCCCCAAGTCTGTGCCCCTGCCACGACTCAGCCAGCTAAGCCTGAGCCTCGACAGTGCTCCTGTCCAGCCAGATGCTACCTGCTCCTGAAGTCCCAGGGACCCCAGCCCAACCTGATCTGTGGGACAGGAAGAGGAGGGGGTCAAGTCTTGCTATAGCTGGACCACCCCCCAAATGCCCTCTGTTATGCCTCCAAGCACCCCGTTCAGTCAATTGCTGTTATAGCAAGAAAAATAAAACACAAACATTTTCAAAAAGAGAGCAAAATTCCGCTTTCTGTCAGGATGCGGATGTGAGGGATGAGAGTGAGGACTCAAATTGCAGGACAGAAGTGCTTTATTAATCAAATAAAACAAAAACAAACAAAAAGTACCCTGTAGGGGAAAACACACTGGCTAGGCAGAACAAGGCTTGACGAGAATGGCAGGACACAGGGTATATATGACAATGAACTTGCACGGAACTGCAAACACAAGGAGAATAAATAGGAAGCAAATGAGGAGGTTAATGAGAGAACACAGGTGGGGCAAATGAACCAATAATCAGGTAACAAGGTGGGCGGGGTTAGACAAGAGACATGAGAGCACATGGCACACAGAAACAAACCAAAAGCCATATGCTCACAGAAAACAAAAACACAAGCACATGGCCAGCAAAACAAAAAATCACTAGCCATGTGCAAAACAGGACACATAACATGACACAAAACATGACTTATCAATACTCCTTTCCTTCAGGCTGTACTTTTACGAAGTGCATGGATGCTGAGGCAGAGGGGAATCCACATTCTCAATTACCTCAATGACTGGCTCGTCCTAGCCCAGTTGTTATCTCACAGATCCCTCCTCCTCAACCACTTAGAATGCCTGGGACTCAGGGCCTTGGAATCTTCGGTGCTACAGCTGGGTCTGCTTCGTATGTGGCCCCTTCAGTATTGGCTGAAACCACGGGTTCCATTCCATGCCTGGCATCATGGACACTTGTGTATCAAGGTGGACCAGACCTGTGTAGCAGCCCTGGGCCCTTGGAAGGACTCGCAATCAAGGGAAAGTGGTGTGGCAATGGGAACAATCTGCAAGAGGAAAGTTGTTTTTACAGATGCTTCCAACATGGGTTGGGCAGCTCTGTTCAACAGCAAACCAGCTTGGAACAATATGGCACCCCCACCCTAAGCTGTGGGCTCTGCACCTCTGGCCTCTAGATGGGAGTCTGCAAACCTCTCAGAGGGTGTTCTGAACACTATTTCTGAAGCTAGAACCCCATCTACAAGATACCTCTACACCCTTAAATGATCTGTCTTTTCTGCCTGGTATTCAAACCGCGGTGCAGACTTAACCTCCTTTAACACTGTGGGGTCTGAGATGATTTTAGGGCCCTTTAGATGTTTTGACATGCCTTGACAACATACTATTGGCCAACATGTAATTTTTTGTATTGAGCACAAACTGTGCTACAATAATATGTGAGCAAGATGGATGTACATGTTGCATTTTTTAGAAAAAAAAAAAAAAGATTATGCGTGGTTAGTAAGTTTTGGGAAAATAAATGTAACTGAAACAAGGCCATAAAACATCCCAGGTTACGTATGTAACCCTGGTTACCTGATGGAATGAGACGCTGTGTCCGAAAACGCATTGGGAATGCCTACAGCGAGATCACGCTCTGAACACATGTAATCTGACCAATCAAGAGCAAGATGTCACGAGCGGGTGATGTAAGTGACCAGGAAGCTTAAAAGCACGTACGGCGGAGCTGGCGTCAGCATCAGGGGATGAAGCGAGCTCTCACAGGGATGCCGGAAATATTGCTTGAGACGCAGCATCTCGTTCCCTCGGGGAACCAGGGTTACATACGTAACCTGGGCGTTCCCCTTCAGGAACTCGAGCTGCATCTGAAAACGCATTGGGAACGAGATTCCCACGCCACCAGGCTTCCAAATCTCTGCCTAGGGTGCAGCTAGGGCAGGAGGACAGAGGAGCCAGGAGTGGCTCGAACATCTAGGTTGTAAAACCTAACAAAGGTGGTAGGCCGAGATCGCCATATAAACCTTCAAGGTGGAGTGGGTTAACACCTCTGGGGTCTAAGGGTGTTTTGGCACCCTGGAGAAGTTTTGACATGCCCTGACATTTGTGCTTTTTTCAGTATCTTAAAAACATATTAATGGCTAAAGTCTGATTACATTGTAATCAGCACAAACTGGGCTACAATAATATGCAAGCAACATTAATGTACATGTTTGTGTTTTTGAGAAAACAACATTTATGCGTGGTTAGTGAAAAACTAAAATGTTTAAGTCACTAAAATAAGGCCATGAAACATATTCAGAACATTAGTTCACAAGACTTTTGAGAACTGGATGTGGTAGGCTAGAGTTTTTTCTACAAAATGATGAGAAAATCATCTCATTCACTCGTTTACAGAAAAAAATATATTGATTTAAATTTTCTAAGACATGTTTTGTGATTAAAAGGGAATATGCGAGAGAGTGACAAAGGCCATGAATATTTAGTGGTTCACACCTGAGGGACAAAAGGCCCCCCTCTAATGGCCGATCAATGAGACTCAGACTGTCAGGTAGAAACAATGAGAGATTCAAAGAATAGAGTTTTAGACTATTTGTATTTTATTTACAACACAGTATCATTAAATCATACATAATGAAGATCAAAAGCACATTATTGACTACACTGATCTAACCATAGAGACGTGAACAGACTTTGTGTCATTCCTAAAAAATGTTTTCTAAATTCTGTTCAACAAGTGAAACAAGTAAATTATACCTAATATTTAAGTGATTGCTGCTTCTTTCCATGGATTTAAGAACCAAAACTCATCATCAGTAGTCCAGGAAATTGTTTTACAATAAAGTATCAGTGTAGTTGAACACCTGATGTTAGTACAGCACTCTTCATGTGGCATTCATGTAGCATTCATCTGTGGTGCAGGTATCAGATCACTAGGAAACAAAACAAAAAAAAAAAACATCTGTAAGCATGTTAATATCAGGAGCATCTGTAATATATACATATAGTATGATTTTGTAGTCATAGACTCCCACATGCTGTATACTATCTTTAAAAAAATGGCATTTCATATCTGACAAACTAATTATTATTGTTCAGCACGTTAAATATCTATTTATGAACAGAGTATTAATAATAAACTAATGTTATCATATTGTTATACGATAAATAAATAAACAAATAAATATGCTTTTATAGTCATAAACACAAGCATGCTTTGTATGCATTATACAATACAAAACTTTTTTTTGTCAATTTTATGTCAGGGAAACTAATTTATTATTGTTAAGCACGTCATAAACCTCTATTCGTGAACAGTAGTTTTGTCTAAACAGTCTTAGACTATCATTCAGTGTTACAGTGTAAACATTTACTTTTATATCGCGCCATTTTTATTTTATAGAACATTAAAAACATCCTGGCGTCGTGAAACATTTCGATGCAATGAAATGAAACATCATAACGTTCACTTGATTGCACATGCAGTCAGGAATTATAGTTTGGAAAAAATCTAACTACTATAACGTCTACAAGTTATGTCACAGTAACACAACAACTAACGTAAGTAGGCTAATAAAAGAAAGACTTACTCCTTTGGTGGATCTCGCCGTACGTGGCATTGCGTTCTTTCTCTGAGGGAAATGCTGTATAAATCTTACTCCTCACAGCGCGTCTTCTTCCAGTAACAAGATGCAAGTAGCAGAGATAAACAATGAAGTCAAGTCTCCTGCTTTGTTTACGTTGACGTGGGCGGTATGCCCACTTGCGCCTCCACGTGGCTGATTATAATACCAAAAGTGTAAGTAGCTCGTGGGCGTGATCGAATTAAAAATAATTTAGTACTGACGAGAAAGACTGGACATAGGGTTGGTTTCAGACAGATTACTTTAACACATGATATTTGTTTTCAATAAGGCTTACTTAATTTAAAAGTAGACATGTCAGGCTTTCTATAGATATATCTCTCATGTCTCTGTGTCGAGTATTCACTGAGTTTTCATTTCATTTTCAGTTCATTTTAGTGACAGATTTCTTAATGACGATCACAGAGAACAAAGCAGCAGACTGCATACCCTGTTTGTTTGCTTTATTTTACAGAACCACAGAGTGTTGTTGTTTTTATGAGTGTACACAAATAAAAGTAGATTCCTTACAGATTCAATTGATATATTGCTCTTATCTGTACGATCAAAAATGACGGTGTAATTAAAGTTCTTTTTGGCGTATCAGAAAAACTGCCACAAACCGTGCCGGTGCGTTTTTTGACCCCAGAGGGTTAACCCTGTGGAGAAACGAGCCTGCAAGATAAGCATCTCGGTTCCGCTACGTCCGTGGGTGGAGAGACCCGAGATGTGTGCTCGCCGGAGACTACTGCGCTCTGTAACCCTGGCAGGGGTAGCAGACTGGCCTTCTGAGGGCACCGAGGAGAGATGGACACCATGTAATGCGGTGTAACCCGCTCTATTAGGGGCTGCCCTCAGTGGTCCTGAGCTGGCGTCAAGAGTTCCTCGACTGAAGCACAACCCACAGGTCGGGCCTAGTTTTGGAAGCCCCTGGCCTAGAGCACTGCTGGTCTCAGTCCCGGGACGGGGAAGCCCGAGTAGCGACACTAAATTTCTGAACCTACCGGTACGAGGAACTAGTACACGGCTGGGGCTCACACCCAGCAGCCCCAGGAGCCAGAGATCGGCGAGGAAGGTACCGCTGAAACGCCAGTCTGCCGCCTCTTGCTTCCGCGCCTCCTGGTAGACTGGTCGACTGCGCCGCCAAACAGGCCAGAAGGTGTGAACAGGGCGTCCAGAAGGAAGACCCTGTACTTTTCCTTCATATCTGGCTGCCTAAGTGACGAGGTCTTCGGAGGAGATCAGTCTCTGGGGCACGTCTAGTTGTCCTGGTCTCCGCTGACATTCAGGGTTGTAGAGGTCATCTGTAGGTGCTGATCCACCATCTGATCTGGATACGGTCTGGATCTGGGTGGGTACGGTGACTTCGGAATAAGAATGAAACAGACTAATATTAGCGTAGATGCCATTCAAGTACATTGGGTGTTATGGGAAGTGTTCCCGGTTGACCTAATTAATGCAGCCTTTAACAATCCTTTAACGGATTTGAATTATAGAAATGCAGTAGTGTATTCTATGTAAGCCAGGTCAAAGAGATGAGTCTTTAATCTAGATTTAAACTGACAGAGTGTGTCTGCATCCCGAACAGTGTTAGGTAGATTGTTCCAGAATATGGCTTCTAAATAGGAAAGGATCTCCCGCTCACAGTTGATTTTGATACTCTAGGAATTATCAAATGGCCAGAGTTTTGAGATTGCAGCGGAAGTGAAGGACTATAGTGTGATAAGAGCGCGCTGAAGTACTGAGGAGCTAAACCATTTAGGGCTTCATAGGTAATTAGCAAGATTTTAAAATGTATAAAATGTTTAATTGGGAGCCAGTGCCGCGTTGTCAGAACTGGGCTAATATGGTTGTACTTCTTGGTTCTAGTAAGAACTCTAGTTGCTGCATTTTGGACCAGCTGGAGTTTGTTTATTAAACATGCGGAGCATCCACCCAATAAAGCATTACAATAATTTAGCCTTGAATGGAGCCAGTTCTGTACGAGGATTGGCTAACATGCTAGAACTCATCAGATTCACTTGCATATATGCTCCCGGCCCCTAGACTGCCGATGCTCTACGGGTCCTTTGGAACGTCACCCAGGTGATGATAACGGAACAAGTACTGCTTTGCTGGCCGTGCCATAAGGCTGCACAACTTAGTCATCGCTTCAGTCGAAATAACCTGAGGATCCTATGCCGAAATGGCCGCTTATATAGCCAGATGGCCCCGCCCAGCTCTGGAGGGCTTCGTGGCCATAGGCTTGTGCAGCGCCGCTGCAGAGTCATTGGTTTGTTTTCAATTTACTGCACAAACCAATGCCCGTTGTTGCCCATTATTAAAAAAAAAAGGCTTCAGTTAAGGAGATAAAAGGACTTTTTCCCATAGTGTCTGAGTGACGCAGTACTCGTTCCTGTATCTCAGGGAACCAAGGTTACATTAGTAACCGAGCATGGTTTCTAATCTGAAAATGTTTATTTCACTTCACCTTCCCCTGTTATCACTGAATAGCTTCTTGTCCCTTATGACCATAAAACTAAATTTTGATGTTTAAATTGACATATTTCATAACATGGTGCCTTTTAGTGTAATCATGCAATTTAAAGAGATTAAAATTTAAAGGGGTGGGCAGCAATATTAGAATCCAGATGCTTTCAAGGCCTAGACAATTGGGATAAACTGATGGAGGCAACTGAATAAGAGTTTATTTGTTTGTTTGTTTTAAAATTGTCAAACATTTGAAATCTTGATTTTTATTGTTCAGTGGTTTACACTGGGGGGCCAAAATAGCAAATGACCATAGGCTACATATACTAACTATCGAAAATATGAATATTTACAGGTATTATTGATCACAATTTATTTATTTAGTAAATAAATAAATAAATAAACAAACATGTTTTAGTAACAGAGAGAGAGAGAGAGAGAGAGAGAGAGAGAGAGAGAGGAAAGAGCAGCTTTTCTTTTCAGACTTTTTCTCAATTCCCTTTCTGAAAACACCAGTCTAATAAACGTCATCGAGAGGGAGAGAGATTAATGTGCCATTATTTGATGCAGAACACACCAACTTTCTGATCCGTTCCGGTGTTTATCCACTCCGTATTAATAAAACACTTTAATTGCGCCACTTTAATCCTGTGGTGAAAATTCAGAGCAGAGAATGTTCAGGTCCGGCGGAGAAATTGGTATTTCTTGTTATTTTTTGAGGTTCTGGATGGTGATCCGGATCGCTTGATGCGCACAGCGGGCGCGCAGCTTCAAATGAGCCGCATTAGAGAGCATGACCGCCGCCATCAGCACACGTTCACAGCCGCGACTCCCAGCGCGCTTTAAATGTCCCTTAGATTGAGATTAAGACCTGCTTCTCTTAAATGCATATTAATCTTTTTACTTGAATAAAAGTGGTGTGGTTTTGCAGCGTTGCGGCACAGTGGGGAGACCGTACGACCAGCAGAGTTCATTTTATTCCCAGTGGGCAATTATGCTTTTAGATAATATCCTTCAATTTAATCATGTTTACAGTTAATTAATTTAAACACTGCATTTAAAGTAGTTCCTCATCCACTTATCATTTTAAAAGCGATCATTTTCGTTGTATTATTAGTGATAAGGGCTCTCCAGTTGCAGATGAAAGTGAATTAACACAGTCGTCATGTCCTCACTGAAATTGTCATTGTATAAGTGTAAACAAAACACAAGCTGTATATATATATATATATATATATATATATATATATATATATATATATATATAAACATGATTAAATGATGTCACAACTACATTAGCTAAATAACAACAATCCTTAAG
>JAHKKF010534246.1:22031-38548 GCA_019740295.1 Labeo calbasu
TGAAATTGTCATTGTATAAGTGTAAACAAAACACAAGCTGTATATATATATATATATATATATATATATATATATATATATATAAACATGATTAAATGATGTCACAACTACATTAGCTAAATAACAACAATCCTTAAGTATATGACTGTAGAAGACAGACCTTTATACATTATTCCTCCTGAAGGGCAATATATTCAAAATCACTCCATCAAGTTTGGCCTAAAATAAATTGATACTGATTTTCTAATAAAGGGGTGTGAGTAAAAAAAGTATGTTAGGATTTATTAGATTGAGTTATACATACAGAATTTGCCTATGCATACAGACATACAGAAGCAAAACTCTTTACACAGATATTGCATTAATTAATGATACAAACCCTGTTGTTTCACATTGGCATAATAAATGTGTATTACTTCACTGTCACACACTGCATTTTGACAAATAGGTAGGAAAATGGATTAAAAAAAAAAAAACACGTACACACACGAAGCAGCTGAGAGCTCAGAGTCCGATTTAATTTAGGGAAATAAATTCAGAAGTAATAGGCACAACAGCACACTATGGCCTGATTTGATGGCCAGGATTGATGGCTAATGCTCCTTGTAGCTTTACTACAAATAATGCCTCCCTCTCTCAACACACACACACAAAATAATTCATCAGCACCACCCCCACCGCACTGCACATCACTGCATATTGTGATTTTCAGACCTTGCCATGTTAGATAATACATGATCTGTAATTAAAACCCACTTTGTTTTCCCAGCTTAACACTAGAGGATAATAGTATTACTATATGTCTTTCTGCATGTGTGTGTGTGTCTGTGTGTACATACAAAATGCAATAGAAACAATGAAAGTATGGATGTGTGCATGTGTGTCCTATCATGCACTCTGTTCCTCTCCCATAGCGGTGTGTATGACAGCACTGAAACCAAAATCTCACTTACTGTCTGACCGTGTGTGTATGACGGTGGGCAGGGCAGATCTCTCTGCTGGGCTCCCCTCTCAGCCTGAAGTCTGCCTGACATTTCCAGAGGCAGGAGCCACATCCACACACCTCACAAAAATGCACACCTGCTCTTACACACACACACACGCAAATATGCCTCATGCATACACACAAAGGAGGCTGTGCAAGTGATGTCACAGCCTAACACATGCTACCTAATCAACACACACATACACACACACTTTTTTTTTTTTTTTAAACATATGCTAACTTTTTTCTCTGTCACAAGACATACTGCTAATATACTCTGTCTCTGAAAAGTTATTAATTTGGTGTTTATGACAGTCAGGTGAGTCCCTCTGCAGTAATTCCATTTATCCCTTGTGATACGCATGAAACACTTCTTTTTGAGAGTCCATTTTGTGACTTATCTTCACACAGAAGAAAGAAATTTTGTCCATCATTAATTAGATCGTTTTATCATTGCTGTTTGCTATTGTTGCGATGCGAATGACAGGTTGTCCCACCCTCACACCAGTGAACACATCACCGAAGAGATATAAATTTAAGCAGATGTTATTTGATTATATTCCAATAACATTTTAAAAATTAAATTAGCTGCTAAGTAAATAAATAAATAAGGTTATAAAGTACTTTAAGAACTGAAATGGCACCGTCAGTGTCTAAAAGCTTCCCTCATTAACAATAACATTAAAAATTTCAGAAGTGTGCACAGATGTTTCAATAGAACATTGCTCAAACTGAGAAAGAAGGCACCATACATTCATACTAAATACACCACCATACTGCTGAATTAAAATTGGAAGCCATTTAATGAAATAGGATGCTCAAGCAATAGGCAATACAAATAAATGCACATTTGGACACACTTGTACTTGCTCAAGTATCAAGCATTGGATCCACTCAGGGCCCCCTTCATGGTCTTTTATATGACTGACATCAAACAGCCCTTATTTCCCCCCTCCAACTGCATGTATGGCTGATGACTAGTGATTCAGTGAAAAGTGTACACTGTCTTTACTTTCTGTAATAATGTGGAAATAATACAATTAAGGATGAAGCTGAGAAGGATTTTTTTTTTAAATGCCGTTTTTCATTGTTGTAATTATTTTAGGTAATGGCAATAACCTTGCTGTGTCATAGTCACCTGATGACAAATGGCACAGAGCACAGACTACCCTTATGTTTTCATTTAGAGACATTCTGAAATCTGAACTGCGGCTGTTAAGTGCGATTGATTTATTGGCCCTTTGAGTCGGACACTATTATTCCCCTCCTCATGGGAGTGGAAAACTCAGACACCGGGGCAGCATCTCGACACACTGCCATGACAACTAAAGTGTCTTACTCATGGGGGGCATCCTCTCTCTGAAAGAGAGGGAGAGACATAGTAATTGCACCCAAAGGAACTTGTATTCCATATTGTTAGCTCTTTCTGTTGTCTAACTCTGCTCACAGTGATGTGAGAACAACTGAATTGAGACTAACAAAGGTATATTAAACTAAAAGAGGGAGATGAGTAGTGCGGATTACATAAATGTTTATATGGATCAGTGAGAAATCCTTCTTTAATTATATGCTCTAGAGTGTTGAACAGGTATAGCTTGTCCTCAGAGAGAGAGTCATATTTTTCATATCTTTAATTTGTGTGCTGTGAGGGAAATATTAGAAATCAGTGGAACTTAATATCTCTTGTGAGAATACATGTCTGTGTTCTGTACTATAGTCAGGAATCAGACCTCAAGAGAATTTGCAAATATTTAGCTTTTTCCCATCTTAACTAATTATGAACTTAAACATACATTTTAATTGTAGGGATGCTCTCTATAACATACGTCTATGGACCTAAACCCTTATATTTCAGGATTAGTTGATTTGTAAGCGGTATCCAAGAACTCAGGTGTCAGAAGGGATCCTGAGGAAATATTTGTCTCTACAGTTTTTATTTTTTGAGTGAATAAAACAATAAGACAGACATGAATCCCTGATCAGAAGGCTATGAGTAAACATATTTATCTATCTGGTTGTCTTGTTGACCCGTGAAGGTGCGTGACTGAACAGCTGATGGGAAAATGGCTGTTGCAAAAGGAAATGAGACGCATATGAATCTGTGGTTTGCCAGTCGAATGAGCCATGTTAAAACACTCAATCAAAAACTCATCTAAATACTACCCAGTTACCAGCATTTGATGTGATAATGCACTAAATCAATCAATCAATCAATCAATCAATCAATCAATCAGTTAATAAGAGCATTTAACTTTTTTGCTTTTTTTTACCTCCTTGGATGATTCTCTCTGCTATGCACAGCACAGTGTTCAAATAGCCATTGTTTAATTTTCATCTAATTTTCAGTCATTGCCTAATTAAGTGTTGCTCATTTCAGCAGAATTCAGCAGCTGTTTAGTTTTCACCATTTAGAAAGTAAACTAAACCGCTCAAATCTCCAGAGCTGGCTATATAAAAATGTTAAATGCAATTTTTAAAGATTTAAAATTGTTATAATTGACTTTTAATCAATTTTCATATTTTCCTTGCGAGGTAAATGGTCTATTATACCCTGCATTTGAGTTAAAGTATCAGTCATGTCTGTAGCACAAACCAAAGTTAAACGTCTCCATAACTTTCCATCAAAATCAAAAGTTCTTATGTTTTATGGAAATGTGCAGTGTATATTATGCATTATTTATTTACATCATTTAAAAAAAAAAAAAAAAAAAAAAGGGCCACTGTAATCAAAACCTTAAACATGCCCCTCCCCTTTCGCTACAGCATCTCTTCTCAGATGACATGTATACCATGTATATAGAGGAAACTGGGCAGGACAGGGAGAAAAAATAAATAAATAAAAAAAATGTAAAAATTGTTTTAATTATGTAGATGTAATAGGCAGCTACTGTTACACGTATGTAACAGGTCGAGTCTGTTACACAGCTGCTTGTACACTTGTACTAGTAGTACAATCTTGATGCACTTTATTTTAAGTAGCTTATGCCTGTGTAACATTCTGTAATTTTAATGTAATTAGAAAGGTATTACATGTATTTAAGCTGTGTACTGGTGGGTTAAATCGAACTAAGGTGCAGCTGGATAAGGTGTACAGCATAGATACACGTGAAGTACACTTAAGTACAATCTTGATACACTTTATTTTAAGTAGCTTATGCCTGTGTAATATTATGTAATTGTAATGTAATTAGAAAAGTATTACATGTATTTAAGCTGTGTACTGGTGAGTTAAATCAAACTAAGGTGCAGCTAGATAAGGTGTACAATATAGATACACATGAAGTACACTTTAGTACAATCTTGATACACTTTATTTTAAGTAGCTTATGTCTGTGTACTTACATTTTTAATTACGTTGTATAATGTGTGCAACACGAATGTAACAGTCTTTTGGTTACATTTGTACCTGTGTAACAGATTCGGTCCGTTACATATGTGTAACAGTGGCTGCCTATTACATCTACATAATTACAAACTGTAATTACAGACTGTTCCATAACTTAGTTACATGGTACATTTTGTTTCATGTAAGTACAACGGCTACTAAGTACTTGATTAGGTAATTACTATGTATTATGACACCTTAAAATAAAGTGTTACCAAAAAAATAAAATAAATGAACTAATGAATTAATTCACTTCCTCCATGACCATTTCTACAGTTCTACAAGATAACTTACACAGCCTGCAGCTGCTGGTGCCAGAGTGTGTTTTAAACCTGCTTATAAGAGACATCAAAGTCCTCGTTAAAAAGAGCTTTTAATCCCAGCCAGACCCACACTTCTCTATCCTGCCTTTTCATCTGCCATCTATTTTCTTGTTTTTTGTCTCTCTCTCTCTCTCTCTCTTTTTCTGTCTCTCTCTCTCTCTCTCTCTCTCTTTTTCTGTCTCTCTCTCTCTCTCTCTATCTCTCTTTCTGTCTCTTCAATACAAACAGCATTATTTATGCTCGGTAAAACAGCCCTTAATTACAGCTGAATCTCCTCTGTGAACTGAGTTCTACCTCCCACCAATTCTCCCAGCGCTCTCTCTAAAAGCTGCCCCACAGATATTAACACCCTCTCCAGCCAGCACCTCCACATGAGCGGAGGCAATAAATAAATATGTAAATATGCAGGCGTGAGATTTGCATATGCATAGGCGGGGAGACTATTCCTCCCCTTGGTCTGGTAGTGCAGGGTCTGTCTTATTAGGCCTGTTCCCAGGTCTGCTCTGAGAGCACATGAGCGGGGTGATTAATACCGGCTCTCAGAGGAAGACACCACTGCCTCTCATAATAAGACATAGGAATGGATGCTTTGGAAACAGGAATGAATGATGCAATTACAAATAATATAATAATAATAATCATAAAGATTTTAGGTTAAATTATATGAATGTGTAAATAAAGTGTACATTTCAGACACTGCAGTTGCAAAATTCCAACCTGCAGCTTAACATAACTGTAAAATATAGAAAATACATAAAAAGCATTAATATTATAAGCAAAAAGCAAATTCTAAAAAGCATTGCTACCACAGACACATATTTCTTGCTTGCTTGCTAGAATTGTGTTGCTTTTTTCCGATACAAGGTTTGGTGTGGTTGTTTGTTTTTGTGCAGCTCTGAAAGAGTTTTGGACTGAAGCTATAATTTGATAATACATGTTCTGATTTCTTTTCTCATTATGGCTTTACTGAAGTGTTAATGGAAAATGGTCCATTTGAAGAAGGAAAAGTAGATTTATGTCTCTATCTTTTGGCTTGGCTGGCCATACTGGAGTAGGTTTGTTTCATGTCTAGGGATTTACCTGTTCCTGTCCTCCTCTTATCTCTGACACGGGAAATAAATGCGCTTCGAGTGGATGAGGTTTTGCCGTCGAGTGATGCTGACAGATTCTGGAACTGTCATGATAAGGGTTTAACTTCTTTGTGGCTGCCACAACATCAAGATGAAAGAACAACTGTGAGGGCGTAGGCCATTTTAACTCCTTAAGGCTTTTGGGTTGCACCATATAAACTGGATATAATAGATACTACAGTCATGCTAATTTGTAGATAGTACTGCGGACAGCATCATGAATATATTAGTAAATAGAGAGGGACAAAGTCTTGTTTTGTTCGACTATTTGCCTCAGTCTTTGTTTGGAAGGGTGTGATGCATTATTTTTCATAATGAAGATAATTAAGATGTCTTGTTTTGCTGCTCCCTTCACCTCTGACTCCAGCACAGGAAAAGCACAAAATTTAATTGCATTTCAGGCACTGACTTCAGAGGGCCCAGCAAACAAATGAACAACCATGACCAAAAAAACAACATGTCACACACACACACTTATAACCCCAGAAATTCATTACTTTCCCTTTCTTTAGTTTTCTTCTTTATTTCACCAGATGTGTATTAGGAGACTTGCTGACACACACACACACACACACACACACACACTAATTACATCATCATGGTAGTGTTTGTAAAACACTGCAGCCTAACACCACTGTTGAAATCCCCCTTCTAATTACTGTTTTTCTCTCTTTTTCTTGGCGGCACCTTCATGATAGATCATTACTTTTCCTGCAATTTGTTCACATTTATATATGATATAATTGGATCTGATTAATTATTATGATTAATAGGGAACAGTTTTGCAGGCACAGCCATTAATACGGCAGATATCAAATGAGGGACGGAGACAAATTGAAGGTGGGACAAATTAAAGGTTCCACTTATCTTTAAGATGTTTGAGCATCTGATGCCAGATAGACAGACAGCTGCACAAATACAGAAAACCAAAGTGACCATTAGTGATATTAAGCACAAATGTGAACTGTGTTAGTTTGTTTTTGTTTAATAAAAAAAAAAAATCTTGCATAAATTAAGCTTGTATAAATTATATG
The DNA here is from genome assembly GCA_019740295.1 of Labeo calbasu. Taxonomy (NCBI): domain Eukaryota; kingdom Metazoa; phylum Chordata; class Actinopteri; order Cypriniformes; family Cyprinidae; genus Labeo; species Labeo calbasu. Next base: position 28,889 of record JAHKKF010534246.1, read on the forward strand.
TGTAATATATAAATATCTTATATTAATAATGTACATTTTTATAGCAATCTGTACTCAATTATTAAATGTTTTGCTTGTTGTCCTAATATTTGTGTTCATAGTGGTTTTTGCCTTTTCATGATGACTGCTGCCCATATGCAACGTGAATAACAAACACATTTTTCAAATCCAAACTTCTTTATGGAGATCGTTTATTGGTATATTGTTTATATATTTGTATGAATCAGACAAATGTTGCAGTTCCATCTAATACTGCCATGCATTAGTATGGAATGTGTGTCGTAGTACTGGTGTGATCAAAGGAGTGACATTACCATATATCCCCAATGAAGAATTAGGGTGTCACCTCGTGACCTAAATCTGCATGTTTGGTGATTGTGGTGACCCGACACATTGGATGCTTATTTCAGATGGACAGTAGTCAATTCATCTCTCATGTGGATGCCTCATTAATGAGAGAAGAGAACTGATCTCTCTCTCTCTCTCTGTATGTGTGTGTGGCCAGCTATGGGCCGCATGCAGAATGGATTTATGGTGTCACTCAGCCCAAGAGAGCAGCTAATGAGAGAGAGAGAGAGAGAGAGAGAGAGAGAGAGATGGCAGTGTCCATGTGTAATTCCACACTCCATCCATAAAGAAAAAGAAAAAGCAACAGAGAGAAATAGAGTTTGAAAGAGAGAGGGGAGGGGGTACACATCCCTCATTACATGTGTGTGTATGTGTGTGCATGTGTGTGTGTGTACACATGTCCCTGGAGTTTTCTTTAATATTTTAATAAATAACATCAGCCCAACAAGAAATTAATGAAGAGTATCATTAATAATAGTTGTGCAGCGATGGTGCTGATATTAAGTCGGGCCGCTGCAGGGGAATCTCAGGAGACTTGGGATTTTTCCGACAGCAAACAAGGTCTCAGCAGCTGGCTGGCTTCCCTCCTGCCCTGTGCTTCCACAACAGGTTGAATGTAATAAAAGAGGATTTTGCCAGCTATAGAGTTAAGCCTGCAGAAATCTGTTCCTGTAGAGTGGAGCTAGACACTCAGCCAAATGTGATTCTTAATTAAACTTTAATCAACATAGCACTGTTTGCTGTGGAAGCAGATAAAAAGAAGGTGTCTTCAGCCGTAGTCCTGTACTGTTGTGTCTAATGGCTGGGTATTGTAGCGGTCTTAACCCCCTGCTGTAGACACCATTATTTAGTCATTCTTTTAACAGAATTTAGATACAGAACCAATCCGAGCGTGCAGCCCATTCCATTTAGAGCAGTTTAATTTCTAATAGATAAGTTTGATAGTATGGTTTAACCTGGTCAAATCTTCACTGTAGAATTTTAGGAGAGAGAAAAAAAAGGCTTTGATCTCACTTTAAAACCTTTTAAAAATGAACACTTCTTTAACATATAAGCTGTTGAATACATATGTACATAGTAACATTTCAGTAAATGTTACACATGTATTACAGTATTATTTCATTGTTATTACAATAGCAGTGCATCAGTACAATTAAATCCTGATACTGTTAATTTGTATCACACTATAAATACACAGTGACATTGTTACTGCAAAGATTGACCATAAATGCATAAATATACCAGATTTTTTACTGTATCCTTGTAAAGTCATGAACAGAAATGGCCCCAGAAGTATTACCACACAAACAGAGCAGTTATTTTCCTCCAGTGTAAGTGAATAAATCTTTAATAAGAGGAAAGCCCTACGTTGAAACTCACAAGAGTAATGACTGCTTTATGAAGTATTACTGTGTGCACAAGGCTGTGTTACTGATTTTGTATATATTATTTAGTACGTCTAATGCTGTACCGTCATGGGGTTGCGTGTAATAGATATCACTGTTTAACCACTTAATTCTGTACTATATACCTCCCTGTGAACGCTTTACACAAATGACCCACTGAGAGCTCAGCGCCTCATCTCAAAGGTAAAATACATTAATTTAAACCAAGCAGATTTGGGTCAGGAACATTTGCATAACAGTGCACATAATAAAAACACATAAATGAACATACGCTTCATCATGTGCATAATTCTTATAAAGGTCTTTTGGTTGTAATGTGAATGCATTTGTCTTCATGGACTTTCGTGTAAATCATTAAATTAAAGTGCTTACGAGAGTGACGGCTTACTAAAGAGACATTAAATAAACCAATTAGAAAACACACCAAGACTGTCTTTTTTTTTTTTTTTTTTTTTAATGTGTGGTCATGTGTTTAATGTGAGCAATTTAACGTTAACACTTTTTTTTCCCAGCTCTTTACTCAGTAAATCACATATAATTATTTTTCAATGTTTGTTGTAAAATTAGGAGATCAGTATGGTGCTACACTGAGAGTATTTGCCTCCTCCCTTTATTAAAAGGTGCCCCATGCCACCTTCTCTATTACTTATCCTCAGCAGCCGTCTGTATCTGAAACGGCACAATTTTCTTCATAATAAAAAGTGGATTACAACGAATCAGAAGAAAGCGTCCCCAGCTGTCGCCAAGAAATGAGACCATCCTGTTCAAAACCTCTGATGATTAAAAACACATTTATGTATTAATCTGTAATTAGGTAAGTGCTGCTTTCACTGGTATCAGAAGCCCAGAAGTGAATAATCACCACCAGGGATTTAGCAGCTTTTAAAAGGCCTTTTATTACGAAAAAAACAGCAGACTTATCAATGCTTGAAAACTTTTAGAAGCTCAGTATATTGCTCACTTGTTGAGGTTCTAATAAGGAGCCAATACATATTTGCACCAGTTCGTAAAACAAGTACTACCCATCTAATGATGGATGACGGATTTATGTGATCATATTTATTTATTTGTGTCAATGTAAAAAACAGTGAAACATTTCTATTTGTCTATATGTATGGCAGTGGGAAAGAGAAAACGCAAGTTTGTTGTTTGCAATCCAATATATTTGTCTAATTTCTTACAAAAGAAAGAAAAGGACGAGAAAAGGAAGAACTGCCTTTGCTTACGTCAGCCTTTTCTATATATCTATGTGTTTTGTTTCTATTTAGCTAATTTCCAACATGTTTTTATAACATTTTAGAGTAGGCCCTCTACAGTAAATGTAATTAAAATGCTGAATTGCTCTGAAATCGCTGCAATTTCTCCCTGCTGCTTAAACCTGCTGAAACGCAGCATGACACAAGGGATTTTTGTCTTGAAATCATTACAGATGCATGTATGGATTTTCCTACAGACATTTCAGATTCTTAAAGAGTGTATTGATCAGGGATGTGACAGGTGTTGTACGTTCAGACACATGCAGAGATGTTTATGAGAATGTTGACTGAAGAAACACATTGCTAAATCACAATATGTCAATAGAACTTTGATTTGTCACAAAATGCCTGTCAGTGGTCTTGCTGTGAAAGCTACTTATTTATTTGTTTGTGTGTGTGTTCTTATTCTTTCTGTGTCTGGAGGTCTGAAAGTAAATGGCACATCGAAAATTCTACCTGAAAATGATTATTTCACAAGAAGAATATTTTTGTCATGGAGTGTGAAATGCTATATGTGAAATAATTTTAAACAGCATTTAAATTATCATTATTTTTTAATTGTTATTATTATCCACAAATTTAATGAGCAAAATTTTATGATTAGTGGTAGTAGTAGTAGTAGTAGTAGCACTTTTTTGTCATAACTTTTGTCCACTAGTGAAAGATATAAAAAATGGAAAAAGGAAAAACAACAGACACAATTAGGGGGGAGAAAAAACAAAACAAAACAAAACAAAACAAAACATTAGAAATAGTGACCAGTCACAGAACACCTTCCCTTATACATTCCTATAAATTTTGAACTGACAGCACATAGACATGTTGTGCATCCACTCAGGTGCGGTGAAGTAACGGGTCAAAGGTCATTACCCTTACACTAATTCATTGATGAGGACCATACATATTCCTTATAATTGTGAGCCTGTGTGAATCTACACACAGATTCAAACCACTAACATAAAGTAATAAACATGTATTTAACAACATTACATATAACATAAAACCCTAGTGTACATAACTGATGAGGAAGAAGAAGAAGAAGAAGAAACAGTTATTTCAACAAAGAAAAATGTGTCACACAGGGAATATTTTAAAAGTAGAAATATCATATGCAGTCTCTCAATTATTATGTTTGCAATAGATTTGCCAGAGTTCACAACACAGTTGAATACAAAATGTATGTCCATGTTTTAAATGAAGTGCACATGTGATTTGTTGTGGACTCAAAACCTTTTGAAAGAGGATTTCCCAGCATGTACCTTCCAAACATAACCCCATAATGTCATACAGACAAGAGTGTGTGGGTGTGGGTGTATGAATCTGTGTGTTAAAGTGATGCAGGCCTACTGAACTGCTGCCCTTTGGCCAGCGCTTCTTGACACTTGACACTTTGTCTTGTCATGTGTCACTTTGAAGAAGGATCATAATCGTAGAGATGCTCTCTCCTCCTGCTTTACACTTTTAATCGGGTATTTGACAAAAGAGCAAACGTGTGACACCATCACAATGTGTCAGATTACAGTTGCAGTAAAAACCATGAGACAAGACAGCTGATTATTTATTTATTTATTTTATTTATTTATTTATTTTTTTTTTTAATCTGTGTTCAAATGTGCAAGTTGGGGGTGCAATAGCTTGTCACTGGAGCAGTATGTTACACACTGATTTCCATGAGGAAATTAAAGGGAAATAGATTTGATAATTATCTTGAAATAAATAGTACCATCTTGTAGGTTTTGTCAGAGGTCTACTGTCTAAGACACTGAAAAACCTTACCTTTAATTCAAACCAGTTTTACTGTAGTTTTTAGATTAAAAAGAAAAAAAAGAAGAAGTTTGATCAGATTAGCCATTGTTATTGCTTTACTACGCGGTGATGAAACACTTCTTTATCAACACTGAAATACTTGCAGTGGTCCAAAGGACCAACAGTATTTTCCAAAATATTTATGTCACAGCATTTGTATGACAGATATAATCATAAAGCACCATTACTCAGGAAAATGAGTCATCTTATCAGAGATTAAGGCTTTTTGCGGAGGGATTTTGTTTACTAGGGGAGTATCAATCAGCTATAATGAAATCCTCACCACAGACTGACACATATACAACTGAGAGTGAGAAAGCCATTCCAAATGAGATTATAAACGTACAGAGTTCATCAATCAGACTGCAGACGTGATATTGCCTTTTTCCCATGACTAGACGCTGCTGTGCAAGAGAACATGTATGTGGTTTTAACAATGGGAAACTGCTGGTTACACGTGTAGATGCTTCACTTTAACTGTATTATGTGTATTTTGTCAAACAATAAATATTACTATATCTTTAACGTACAGTTCAACCAAATTAGTAATTTTGTAATAATCTCTTAAATTCCCCTCATGTCATTTAAGACCTGTATTTTTATTTATTATTTGTCCACCCATGAAACAGAAAATAGTTTTGAAGGCTCTTTCCATTCGATTAAAATTCATGTGTACTAGTGGATGTCAAGTTCCAAAAGAGGAAAAAGTTCCATAAAAATCATTTTTATTAAATACAAATCAACTTCTTTACAGCTGTGATTACCAATTAATTCATTTTTATATTAGGGAATGAATTACCCTGTTTTCGTCTCTTTAGAAAATAAATAAATATGAATTCTTGATTTTATTGACTGGTTCACTGTGGCTGATTTTTTTTTCTGTGTCTAATATATGATAATGTTGTGAACATGGTGTGGATCAGCTCACAAACATCTGGAGCCAACTAGACTTTTCAAATAAAGCTATACGAAACAGCAGATGGTGTGTGTGTGTGTGTATGTGTGTGTGTATGTGCATACATGCACGACTAGTTTATTCTTACACTATTTAACTTGCACTAAAATGTTACATTTCATCCTGATCTGCTTAAATCACTGGAAAAACCCGGTTGCTTAAATCATGTATTTCAAAAAAAAAAAAAAAAAAAAAAAAAGAATAAAGAAAAAAGAAAGAAAGAAAGAAAGAAAGAAAGAAAGAAAGAAAGAAAGAAAGAAAGAAAAAAAAAAAAAAAAAAGAAGAAAGAAGACAGAAAATTCTCAACATAATTATTTATATGTGCAATACAGGTTTCTCAGTTCATATTTCTGAATGCAGCTCGTGCCCCCCACACATTCCACGCAAGAAAGTTGCGTGGTTTGATATATTGATCTTTCTGGGGGCCGTTGGCAGTCTGTCGAGCTAGCACACATGCTAACGGTAACAGATCTCTCTGTTGTGGCTGACTGCCTTCACTAACTGCCCCATTTTATTGAGTAAATTTAGTCTGTCAGTTCCCATGCTGGGAGCATAACTCACACATAACACATAATCATACAGGAAAACAAGGATAAAATAATCTTGTCAGGACTCTAAAAGTGATTGCTGGATGCTACATTCCCCAATCAATACACTAATTCTGCAATTTATACTGCTGGCAATAGCAGAGGAAGGCAGCTCTGATATGGTATTTCTTGGCTCACTGACCAACTTTGACCTCCGGTGTGTGCGTGAGTGTGTGTGAGTGAGCTTAACGTGTTTTCCTGCTTTAAGAAATCGCCCAGAAGCATTGAGAGAGCAGCGCCTGACATTTAAGTTCAGGCCCAAAACCCAAACTGATTAATTCCAGCGAGCACAAGCTCGCCTGCTCTTTTCCCGGGCTCTGTCTTTATGGCTGCAAAATCCTTTCTTTCTGCTGCCTGATGGACGGCGAGCAACATAAAAGCTATCTGGTGATTTTCTGCCTCTTATTCCTCTCGTCTGCTTTATGGGTGAGCGGTGTCTCTTGTTCACCCTGAGGGCATTACGTATTCTCTGATGAGGTGGCCCGTTTATTAACAGACTTAATAAGACATGCTCACAGGTTTCCAATCTCAGCTGAGTCCCCTTAAACAGGTGCTTGATGGGATTTCTGAATGGGGAATTAAAGGCGTAATATAGAATTTTTCCTTAATCTTCAAAGATAAAAGAGTTCATTGTACTACGAAAACATACTGTAAGTTTCAGAACTCATCTTCCTTTTCCCCATTTAAGATCAACTGATTGATAGATTGATTGATTGATTGGTTGATTGATTGATTGATTGATTGACTGAGCCACAAAAGACACAAAAATAGTTCGTTCAGAAATCCTGCATTCTGGCATCAGAAGCATTAACACTGTCCGATTACAAATTAAGTGTAAACTATGGGGATGTTTGTGAACATCACAATGCGATAATCTCAGTGTTACAAACAAAGCTGCAGTGCCAGTTGTAGTGACTGGACAAGCTGAAGCCTAGCAAGCCTGTTGGACTTGAGGAAGAACAACACTCATAGGGGTCACACACACTATTTTGTGAGAGCAAAATAGTGAGAGGGATATGTGAGAGCAAATAAACAAACAGCCAAGTTTGCCCTGCTGGATTTTCCTCTTTATCTATATTTTGTCATCTGACATGACTGGGTGTGTAGAACAGAACCAGGAACACAGATATTAAAGCCCAGCATGAGCAGCCTGTCCTTTGGCTGGTCTAGTCATGTAGTGAGTGCTGTTCTTTTATTGTCTTCTGTCTATATTGTCCATATAAATACATTTTATTTTATTATTTTATTTTATTTTATTTATTTTATTTTTATCCACCATTTTGGATAAGTTTGTTGTTATCCATTATGGAATTGCCTTCTCCGTATTACTTATATAATTTGGTAAGATTGCCCTTTAACTAAATTTTATGGCAGCATATTATTGGTGATCTTTTGGTTCACCCTTGACTTAAAAGGTGCACCATTAAAGTTGCAATGAAACACAAGTAACAACTGATCTTTTCTTCTGGATTTTGACAATTTTAAAAATGTTGAGTGGGAACTCGGTTCTATGCATTTGTTGTTGTTTAGATTTTTAGGTGATGGGGTGTTGCACACACTAAATGATTGGAGAAGTCCTGCATAAATAATCTGAGGGAGGGAAACTTCACAGCTTCACAGTCACACACGGTTTGAGTGAGCAGGCCCAGAAGTGAAATAACACTGGGTTTCACAAGGATCAGTGGTCATGTCTGACACTGCTTTAAGTTGGCTTGCACAAGAGCACCAAGCATGGAGGAAAGACCATTCATTCTGCTTTGTCGCTGCACCCAGAAAAAACCCTGACTGTGCAATAAATCTTATGAACTGGGAAAGTGCTATTCCAGGAAAGAAGGGGATTCCATGGGAAAGGGGTTTGTTTAAGTTAAGGATGCTGTTTAAAGATGACTATCTCTTACAACCCAGAAAATGCAAACGTGAGCCTCCGCTGTTTCATCTGAATGTCCGACAGGAATCCGTCCTGTCTGTATTTTTATCCTGAAAGGAAAAAGGAGGATAAAGACTGGAGACCTGCCATCACCATTAAACAGATCCTGTTAAGGATTCAGAAGCTCCTAAATTAACTGAACTTACAGGATCCAGCTCAGGAAGAGGTGTACACTATATACTGTCAGAATAGAGTGGAGGAGTATGAGAAGAGAGTTTGTGCACAGGCCAAAAAATTCTCCCCATCATAAGTGAGATGAAGGAATAGACGAATGGAAAGAGGGAATATGTGAAAACTTGAGCTATCCTCTCACTCGGACTAAAAGAACCTGAGAGAAGCCTGTTGTCTTCACCAGAAGGTTCAGTTATGATGTTTTATGAATACATTATGAATTCTAAACAAACAAATAAACAAATTAATAAATAAATGCACACATTAATTGTTCACAATAATATCTATAACATGTATTCAATATGCAGTATCAATTCACTGTAATTAATTAAACACAGCCAAAACACTTCTTTACAAATACTATTATGAAGGTATAGTTTTTTATTTTTATTTATTTATTTATTTATTTTTTTTCCATTATCTGACCAAAATGATAGGGGCCTGTAATTTACTCAGGTAGTGTCTAATTGGACCAACAGGAGACAACAGTTGACAGTTATGGCAGCTGTCTCCACACAATCAACTTTGGCCTGAACTTTGAACCCCCAATTCAACTAATACCTCCAACCAAACGCCTTCTCTTCATAACAACTGTGACCAATTAAGCTTGCCAATTATGAAATCATATATAAAATATCCACCCCCCTGCTGTGAGTTGTGCCTCATTGGACTTTCCTCCTGCGAGGGTGGACGAAACGATGGGTCTCCCCCATGCTATGCTGGAAGAGGGGGGCAATAATGATCACTAAACATCACTGGTCAATTACAGCAGGAGATTGGCATGCTGGAGCATGACCTTTGCTGTGGTTACCCTCTGAATGGATCCTGGTGTGTGTGTGTGTGTGTGTGTGTGTGTTAAAAGAGATGATAATGTGACAAGTAGATGGGTTCGGGGCTATTGAAATTAGTCAAATTAGAATATTCACTTTCCAAAAGTAACCTGACAGAGGCTGATGTTTATGGCTGTCTCCATGTTCGTTATTCATGTAAAATTAGATTTTACAGACAATTTAGATTTTTAGACAAGCTAAAGATATGGTTACATCGGTAACACTTTATTTTAAGAACCAATTCAAACTATTAACTAGTTTCTTATTAGCTAAATTGCCTAAACCAACGAATTTACTTACTTTAATAAGCAGCAAATAAGGAGTTTGTTCAGGGAAAAAAAAAAAATAAATAAATAAATATATTTGTGTTTCTA
>JAHKKF010534247.1:0-44293 GCA_019740295.1 Labeo calbasu
TGCTGACTGACAACCATGTTAGCTTGGCATGAGGAAAAAAGTTTGCGCACTAGTGTTCCAATAAGCCACTTTAAAACTATACTTTCATTTTATTTCTGGTATTTTCTTCTTTTAATATACGTTATGAACAGAACTGTGGTATTTCAAACATACTGATATATATTTTAGACGCGGAGCGAAGGCGGAGTGGTGTTTCTGGTATCAGTGAGCGAGGAGTGGAGCGGGAGCGGGAAACGGTGAATGCGGAGCGGAGCTGGAGCGGAGCGGTTATAAAATGCACGGAGCGCGGAGGGGAAATTGTTGTCGCATCATTCCGCTCACATACTCTGCTTTGAAGCCATAGCAGAATTGTTGTGCATCTTAGAGCAACACAGCGGTGTTTAGTTTCTGAATGAATCCGCATTTTGAACAAATCGTGTGAATCAATGATTCAAAAGCCCATTCATAAAGAGAGCCATTTAATTAATTCCTGAATGAGTCGTTTGAACAAATCAAATGAATAAATGAATGACTCATAAAGACATTTACCGCCACCTGCTGGCAGATTTAGTTTCTTATCTAGAGTATCATTTCATAAAAAAAAAGTAAAAAAGAAAAATATTAAGGGGATAGTTCACCAAAATGTTTTTAATTCTGCCATCATGGCGTTTCAAACATTTCTTTTGTGGAACATGAAATAATGTATTTTGAAGACTGTTGGTAACAAAGGTTTTGGTTACCAATGACTTTCATCGTATGAACAAAAAGCCCTACAGCCCTACTTTTTAAAGGACACTTCTAGTTAATAATAGTCTACTTTTGAATTTAAATTTCCTTATCTTTTGAGACTTTTTTAAGCATTTTCCTTGTATTATTTCTGAACATATAATACGTATAAGACAAGTTTATACAGGATTTTTCTCCATATAATGGACTTCATTGGTGCCCCAATTTTGAACTTCCAAAATGTAGTTTAAATGCAGCTTCAAAGGGCTCTAAACGACCCCAGCCAAGGAAGAAGGGTCTTATCTAGCAAAACGATCAGTCATTTTTTTTCAGAAAATAAAATGTATATATTTTTTAAGCACAAAAGCTCGTGTAGCACAGGCTCTGGGATGTGCGTTCACGACACTATTGAATCACGTCGAAAGCTCACGCGGATCATAGGCGGAACTACAGACAAGTTGTAGGAAAAAATAAGGTGGAGTTTTTCGCCATACTCTACCTTTTTTAGCCAGAGCACACAGACGATGAACTTACACATGATTCATAGTAGTGATGGGAAATTCATCATTTTACTGACTTGGACCTTTGAGTCTCGTTCTGCAAAATGAATTAATCTTTTTTCAAGTCATTTCGTTCATTTTAGCAAAATATAATTAAAATGTTACGTGTTACTTGCCTAACACATCTACTGCTTACACAAACGTTGATCACACTACAAACAAGACAAAACTACAAGAAACAGAAAAGATTAATTCATTGTTTACCTGGGTCTTTAGTCTATGATTAGCTCACCCCACCTCTTATCCGAGAAGTTTTCGGGTTTGAGTCGTTTGTTCATCACGTGACAGCCCCATAAGCTCAACCAATGCAGTGTGAGCCGGAAAAAGAATTGATTAGTTCATCTCTCGAGTCTTTGGGTTCGAGTCATTCGTTCATCACGTGACAGCCCCATGAGATGAACGAACGACTCAAAAAACCCGAACACTCGAAACAGGTGAACTAATTCCAGTACAGAACCTAATAGGATGTTGCACGTGCACGACTGAACGAATCACTCCCCGAGACAACTCGTTTTTCCCGAGTCACCTTAAAGATTTGTTCAAAATGGAACGAATCGCTCAAGAACGACCCATTACTAATTCGTAGCATCGTGGACACGCATCCCACACGCATGCTACAGGAGCTTTTGTGCTTAAAAAGTATACAAATTTTTATTTTTCTAAAAAAATGACTGATCGTTTCACTAGATAAGACGCTTCTTCCTCGGCTGGGATCATTTAGAGCCTTTTGAAGCTGCATTTAAACTACATTTTGGAAGTTCAAAATTGGGGTATCAATGAAAAATCTGAAATGCTTTCCTCAAAAAGCAAAATTTCTTTATGACTGAAGACAGAAGAGGGTGAGTAAATTATTTGTAAATTGTTGTTCTAGAAGTGGAGTTCTCCTTTAATGACATAATTTTCATATTTGGGTGAACTATCCCTTTAAGAAAAGAGAAGTTTTCCATATCAAAGATCCACACGTACCTATGTCATAGTTTGAAGGTGTTTACCAGCCCAAGAAAACTTCTCCGTAAAGTTTACTTTGGCAAGCTGTTTTGACCTCCCGAAATAAACTCCAAACAAACTCTATTTTGGCCTGATTTTCTTTAAAACGGTCATATCAGTTTATTTTTCGAATAGCTTGAAGTATATCGGGGCTTTAAAACAAAGAAAGTAGACCTTCTTGACTCAGATTAGCCTGTTATTTTCCAGCCGGGAAGGCTTGAAATTGTGTTATGTGGTTATCGTGCGAGTGAACTGATTATCTTTGGCCTCCAAGCTAATTTAAACTAGACTCTACAAGGGAACATAAAAAGCTTGGAATCCAGTTTAGGAGAAGTTCCTCACAGGGTCTTCTGATTAGCATTCCCCTCACTTATCCCGTCCTCTGTCTCCCGGCTGCACTGTACAGCTACACGCGCGTTCGTGTAATGAATGGTGTGACAGATAGACCTGAACGCAGCTAATAAAAGGTCACTCCGTAACCTCACTACAGTTCTGGCTAATGGATGGACTGACATTTGAATACAAGCTCTCTTCTCCCATTCACCTTTCCGTGAATCAATGTGCGAGGTTTGACTCCGTCATCAATCGCCTTATCTTGCCCTCCTCTCTTGCACTCCCCGCTGCGGGCTTATGCATATTATCTTCATATCGCAAGTTCGGCTTTACCATTTGCTTTTCTATGAAGTGTGACATTTTGATTTCCTCTGCTTTCATTCCCCCACGGGCCGCTTTATACGCGAGACATGACGAAAGGAAAGCAGGTACAAGACAAAGGCTTCCTATCCGAAAAAAGCCATGTAATTTCCTGTCGGATTCAAGGTGTGAGTGTGCGTGAGAGTTCACGCAGGTTGAGTTCATGCACGTGATAAAGTGTGTGTGAGTACCGGGGCAGGGTTGGATGTTACAGAGGGCCTCTTCAGTATGCAAACCCAGGCAGATGTCACCTCCGTAGGCAGGTGGAGGGTTGTTACAGGTGCGTGTGCGCATGTAGTGGCCTCCTCCGCATGTCACCGAGCATTTAGACCAAGGTGACCAGCACGACCAGCTCCCATCCACTGAAAGATAAGAAAAAGCAGACACTCAAATTACTATTACGCTTGTGTCATGAATAATTTTGGGATTTGCATCTTACGTTTCTTTCAGTAAAATATTTTGAGTCTGATTGCGACTCTGAATATTGATATAGGCAAATGTGTTTTATGATTTTTTTTTCTCCACACTTCTCAGCTCAGCAATGAGGAGTCATTCACATAAACATGTTTAGTGTCATTAAATATAAATGGGAAATATCATGGAAAACATGATTTAACATTAATAAAATGATACAAATAAAAGAGTTCATTTAAATACGAACACATACGAACAGTAAACCCATAACACAAATGATATGCAAGGAGAGGTCATTCAGAAGGCATCACATTTGTGATATCAGAACTGTAATGATTTAGATATCAGAACCTATTGAACATTCAGCAGTTTGGTGGTGATGTGACTCATTTTAGCCAATCAGAGCACAGCTCATTACTTAAAAGAACACTGTTAAAAAAGGTTAAAGGAGGGCAGAGAACAGTCACATAAAACTAAATTGTCTATCAAAAAAAAAATAGTTACATAAAACAATAATAAATACATTATTGCTGGTCTGTCTACTTTAGATGGTCTATTGGCTAGTTTTAGAGTGGTTTTGAACACTTTTCAGCTGACTAGGCTTGAAGACCACCTGAAACCAAATCATCTTAGGCTACTTAGGGCCCGAGCACCCTATTGGAATTGCTTCTTTTCCAAAATGAATCACATTTTTGAGGGCCTAAACATGCTCAAAAACTCATGAAACTGCACACACTCCAAAACTGGTGAAAAATGACATTTGATATGGGTTTCAGAAGTGGGTGTGGCAAAATGTCTTGACAGCGCCACCTATAGAATTTCACCGAAGTGCTGTGTTTCACATACATGTACGAAATTTAGGAGACACATGCAACACACAAATTCCGACTTCCTTAAAGGGGTCATCGGATGCCCATTTGATATGATTCTTTAGGGTCTTAATGAAAAGTCTATAATATACTTTGGTTAAAAATTCTCAATGGTTGTGTAAAACACCCTTTTTACCTTGTCAAAATGAGCTCTGCAAAAATCATCCCATTTTGAGGGGATTGCTCCTTTAAATGCAAATGAGCTCTGCTCGCCCTGCCCCTCTCTTCTCCCTGTGGAGTGACGAGCATGTTTACTTTAGCTGCATTTAGCCACGTTTACCCGCTAAACTTGCTAACTAGCACATTATTAGGAAAGGCGATCGCAAAGATTCATAAATAACCCCCTTATACTCACTTCTGCTGTAAGTGAAGCTGGATCACGAACTATTTGCGCAAACATGGATGGATATGTAGATCAGAAGCCGCATTCCCTTCACAAACAAGTGTAATCCACTGCATCTTCAGCAGCTCAGGTGTCGGGAGTAAATGATGACCACTTTGTTCACTGTTACATCCAGCAACACAACACCTCAATCGCTCATTCGGAGATATTCTTGTCTAACTTACATCCCTGCTCCGGCATCAAAACAATTCATGTTTAAATGTTCAAACAACATGAAAAAGTGTACTTAGCATCCGATGACCCCTTTAAGCCCACAGTAGTCTGTTTTTTAATTTTCTTGGCACATTTTGTGCCATTTTTTTAATTTTCAGGCGTCATATTTTAACGAACTTTATACAGATCAAGACCAAATTTAGTCAGTGTAATCTAAAGCCCTATGTGTCGTTAAATTGCGAAGATCTTGAATTTTCGTTGAAGGGCGTGTCCGTGGTGGTCTGACAAACTTCGACGTTTCACAGTGAAAAAGGAAGGTGTTATAATTCAGGCATACAATGTCTGATCTGCACCAAAATTCACATGTTCGATTAGAGCCCTGTCCTGAACCCATGCCAATGACCATATTCAGTTATAGCCATTTCGCCACCTGCGGGCAACAGGAAGTGTCATGGTTTACATTCTAACGAATTCTCCATAGAAATTTCATGACATCAACATTATATTTGGTCAGTCTACTCTAAAGGGCTTTGCAATGTTAAATTGTGAAGATTTTGAGTTTTCGTTAAAGGGTGTGTCCGTGGCGGCCTGACAAAGTTCGATGTTTCGCCATGAGAATAGAAGGTGGTGTAGCTCAGCCACACAATGTCAGATCTGCTCCAAACTTCACATGTCCGGTAAAAATTCTGGCCTGAACACATCTAGAGGACAATATTCTGTTATAATCATAGCACCACTTGCTGGCAACAGGAAATGACCTGTTTTACACTAACCTAAACATGCAATGTCCAATCTGCACCAAACTTCAAATGTTTGGTAAAAGTCCTGACCTGAGATATCTAAAGGCCAATACTGAGTCATAATCATAGCACCACCTGTTGGCAATAGGATACGTCATATTTCAAACTAACTCACATACCATATTCAATCTGCACTAAACTTAATATGTTTTATAAAAGTGCTGACCTGAAGACATCTACATGTCAATATCCAGTTATAGTCATAGCGCCACCACCTGGTAACAGGAAGTTTGGCACACATAAATGACTTTGACATATTCTTTTTATATTAACCACTTTAATTGCATATTGTCCACCGTTCGCTGTTTTCCTAAAGCCACCAGGTGGTGGTGAGCCTGGGTGCGAGGGGCCTTTCAACGCTGCTTGCAGCTTTAATTTGACCTGTATTTATTCATTCACTCATTCCAGCAGGGTTATTTCTGTATTTGATCATGAAATACTGATTATAAATGGACTTTGAGCAGGAAAAGTGAATATGCTCCATTTCATTTAAATAGATCCTGGAATTGTATTCATCTAGTACCACAATATAAATAAATTACATCACCCTAGTTACCTCTGATATGATCACTACAACGAAATCATCCGGTGTCAAAACAAGCTAAATCCTACTGCACTTGTGTCATGAATCATTTTAGAAACAGCATCTGTCCTTTCACAGTAAATAGAGAAAATAGAATAATTATAGCTGAATAATTTTGAGTGTCACTGTAACTCTAATTGTGTAACAACAGATTATTTCAACAGAGGCAAAAGTGTTTTATGATGTCTTTGCTTAGCAAAGAGGAGTCATTCAGACAAACATGTTTAGTCATTCAATTCTTATGGGAAATATCATGGAAACCAGATTTAAAGTAAATAAAATATTGCAATTAAAAATATGTACACATACTTCATATCACAACTATTTATAGAAAATGATCTGCAAAACAGGTCACTCAGAACGCAACTATGATGATTTAGATAACAGCTCCTATTTAATATTCAGATATTTGGTGAGGTTGGGACTCATTTCATATTTGAAGAGGCTAGCCAATCAAAGAACAGCTCATTTACATATAAAACTCTAAAAAGAACACTGGCCTATTAAAAGGATTAAGAGGGTAGAAAATAGTCACATAAAACCAAAATGTCTATTGAAAAATGTTAAAAAAAATAAAACCAGCCTTAGCTGGTTTCAGCTGGTCTATTGGCTAGTTTTAGAGAGTTTTAGACAGTTTTCAACTTACCAGGCTGGGAGACAACCTAAAACCAAGTCACCTTAGGCTGGTTTTAGCTGGTTTGTTGTATTATTATTAATCCAGCAGGGTTATTTTTGTATTTGATCTTGAAATACTGATTATAAATGGATTATAATAGACCCAGGAAATGTATTAATCTATTACCACAATATGAATGAATGACATCACCCTAGTTACCTCTGATAAGATCATTACAATTAAATCATCTGGTGTCAAAATGATCCTACTGTGCATGTTTCATGATTAATTTTGGGAATTCGTTCTTCACAGTAAATACTGAAAATAGAATAATTATATCTGAGTAATTCTGAGTGCGATTGCATCTCTAAATGACCAACAGTTCATATCGATAGAGGCAAATGAGTTTTATGATTTTTTTTTTCTCTACAATTGCAACACTTGCTCAGCACAGAGGAGTCATTCAGGCTGGACATATTTAGTGTAATTAAATTGAAATGGGACATATTATTGAAAATAAATAAATAAATAAAATATTACAAATAAAAAAGTTCAATTTAATATGTACCCATACTTCCATATCACAAAAGTTACTGTGATTGAAAATGATCTGCAAGAACAGGTCATTCAGAAGGCATCACATTTGTAATATCATATTCAGAAATTTGCTAGGGTTGGAAGAGGTTAACCAATTACAGCGCAGCTCATTTACATAAAATCTCTCGATGAAAAGTGACATAAAACTAAGAAATACACAATCACAAAGCTAAAAAAAATTTTGTTTTAGCTGGACTAGCTTTAGAAAGTTTTGGGCACGTATCTGATGGTTTCAGCAGGGTTATGACTGTAATTTGATCATAAAACATTGATTACAACGTTGATTTTGAGAGAGAAAGTTAATATGGATATAATTTAAACAGATCCAGAACATTTTATTCATCTATTACCACAATACGAATGAATGACATCACCCTAGTTATCTCTGATACGATCACTACAGTGAAATCATCTGGTGTCAAAACCAGCCAAATCCAGATGCTAAGACTGTTGGGAATCAGGGGGTCGATGAGGAGAGAGGCTGTTCACACAATCTGCTCTGGAGCTCTGCTTCTCCCTCGCGCTCTCACTCTGACCCCTGCTCTAATTAATGAGGCTAAACGAACCATCAATTCACTCCCTCCCTTCTTCAGCGAGTGCCAAGCTCAGGGTCATCACCCGCGACAACTGGGGGAACAGAGAACAACTCACAAAACACTACGACTGTCTTGGCACTAATTAAAGCAAAACAAGCATACTGAGTCTCATTTTACATTAGCATCAGCTGTCTGACAGGTTTGTGGAAAAGGGGTAAGAGCTTATTGTCACTGACATGAGTAATGTAGATTTTGGCTGTGTTTAGTATGGAAAATTAGCATACTGATTACTGAATAGTGCACAGTACATTGGCTGCTATTAAAAAAAATTATGCTAAATAGTAACCGGTATGCTACAAACATTTAAAAGAAAATATTTAAAAACAGCATTTGTGCCATGATCTCATAGCTTGTTTAATTCGGCAAACGACATCCTCTGAAGCTGCGTTTAAACTGCATTTAGTTCAAACTTTGGCACAATTGAAGTCCAATATATGGATATAATTCCTGAAATGTTTTCCTCAAGAAACATAATTTCTTATCGACTGAAGAAAGAAAGACATGAACAACTTGGATGGGAAGGGGATTGAGTAAATTATCTGTAAATTTTTGTTCTGGAAGTCAACTTCTCCTTTAATTTCCACATATCTGGGTTCATTTTAAGCAAGAAATATAGTCATTTTTCAGCAATAACTGAGTTAAATAAAATTAAGCGCTGGGCCAAAACAATGTAATAGCTGTGTTTGTCCATATTGTTTTGAGTGTAGAAAATCCAATCAGGTCATAAAGGCATTGTAAAAATAATCCATATCAATGAACGGTTTAAGAGATATGATCGCTTTATTTGATGAACAGTTTTTTTCTGTACACTACAGTTATAGTTATGAACTCTCTCGTCGCCTCCCCATACTCATATTTTGAGAGTGATTCATCGGCAAAAAACAAAATAATATTAAAGATAAATTTGACTGAAACCCCCTAAAATTTCTATAGATTTTGATAAAATACTATTACCATGAATTCTTTTAGCCGTGATAACTGTGTGGTGAAAATCTGATATTGTGACAGCCCTGCAACATATGTATATTTATTATACAATGAAAAAAAAATTCAGTTTCAGTGGTAAATGCAACAAAAAGTACATTACCATTTCAGTCTTTCTACTTAAAAAAAACCCTATTTAATTCAATACATTTCTATTTGTGACCCTTGACCACAAAACGAGTCGTAAGGGTCAATTTTTTGAAACTGAGATTTATACATTATCCGAAAGCTGAATAAATAAGCTTTCCACTGATGTATGATTTGTGAGGACTGTTTGAAATTCTGGAATCTGAGGGTGCAAAAAACAAAAAATCAAAAAAGTTCTTAGCAATGCATATTACTAATCAAAAATTAAGTTTTAATATATTTAGGACATTTACAAAATATCTTCATGGAACATGATTTTTACTTAACATCCTAAACCTAAAAGAAAAATCAATCATTTTGACCCATACAATGCTGTCTATTGCTACAAATATAACCGTGCTACTTAAGACTGATTTTGTGGTCCAGGGTCACATTTACTCTTTACTGTTTCTTTGTAATTATTTGTGAAATTTGCTATCAATTTCTGTGAGATAGTATTACAATATTACGTTACTCCCTAAAAACGTAACTAACTGCATTATATTACTTTTGCTTTACTTTTTCTCATCTGGGTAGGCTTGCTTGTTTGTTTTTAATATAAAAAGTTATATTTCCTGGCAAATGTTAATGCTCTTTCACACCAAAAGTGAAATAAATAAGCCTCAGGCTTAAGGAAATGTAAATATGTCTGTAAAGTCAAGGGTTTGCATAAACCTTTCAGTTGTGCTGCCTTTCTGGATTGCATGAAGAAAAAGATGCAGAAGAAAAAAAATAGTTATGTTTATCTAAAGTAACTTTTGTTTAATAGTATGGTTGAATTGGATCATTAAACGTCAGAAGCCAGTGGTTAAAAAAATGGTATTTTTTTAGCATTATGTTATTTAACATTTAATTATTGCATCATATTTTGAGGGACAGGAGAGCTGTCAGTCAATAAATGGGAAAACAATGTAACTGCCGTTACTTATTTGAAAAAGTAACTCCAATATTATCTTGTAAATTAAAAAAGTAATGCATTACTTTATGAATTACTTAGTAAGTAATCAGATTACGTAACTCCATAATGCATTACCCCTAACACTAACGCCCAATTTTGTTTTGGAAAGCTTAAATTTAGTATTCCCTGTCTGTTGCCTTTAAAGTCCACATCCTAAACAAAGATTCACATATAATGTACTCACCCCCATGTCATCCAAGATGTTCATGTTTTTTTTCTTCAGTCGTAAAGAAATTCTGTTTTTTGAGGAAAACATTTCAGCATTTTTCTCCATATAATGGACTGACATGGTGCCCTGATTTTGAACTTCTAAAATGCAGTTTAAATGCGGCTTCAAACGATCCCAAATACCATTGTAAACAATTCTAGTTGAGAAAAAAGGGTCTTATCTAGCATAATGATCGGTTAGTTTCATTAAAAAATAATACTTTTTAAATACTTTTTAAAGTCAAACGCTCATCTTGTCTTATTCTGCCTGGACTGTCTTTTTCCGGTTCATGACAGTTAGGGTATGTCGAAAAACTCCCATCTCATGTTCTCCCTCAACTTAAAAATCGTCCTATATTGCTGTTTTACCTTTTTTGTTAAGGGTGTTTGATCTTCTTTGCATGTTCACTTTGCAAAGACTGGGTCGGTACTTCTGCAGCAATGTAGGATGATTTTAAAATGATTTTTGAAGTTGAGAGGGAAAATACGATTGGAGTTTTTCGACATACCCTAACTGTCTTGAGCCAGAATACACAGAGTTCAATGAGAGCAAGGCAAGATCGCATTTACAACCGCATTTGCCTCAGGATTGTTGCTAGTAAAGGTTTTATAACTATATATGTGTTGCTGACTGTATCTCACATTGTTTGAGAAAACACCGAAAATGTGACATCTTTATATAAAAGACATAAGTAAACCAAATATTGCGTTTTATCATCTGTTTGCGACTGTGCGAAAAATGACAAATCAGCTCATGTCTGCCCCGGCGTGACTGATCATCTCATTTCACCCTCGTGGCCTGCAACAAGAAAAGATTCATTCGTTTCAGAGCCTCTACAACAGCAACGGTGAGACCTCCGCCTGCCTCTCTCAAAACAAAATAATGCATTTCAAAGGTCTGACTTTGAACGTATAAAGATTTAGCTCAGCAAGAAGGAACCAATAAAAGACACAGTGAGAATATTGGTCACAGACAAGCTCCGGTTCAGAGACGCTTATGGAGGTGTAGAGCAATTTGATGTGTTCTTTTGCAAGCTTCCTGCTGGGATACACTTGATGAAAGTCATCTGTATTATTCTGTCGTCGTCTGTACAAAGGGGCTATTGAATCTAAGCGCTACTAAGACGTTTCATTGGAAGTAGACAAGGACTGAATTAACTTAGTGAAGTGCAGAGCACAGTTACTGACACAGTTTGCTGTACAATTTGTCATCCGCCGCTTTTATAAAATTTGCGCTGCGATTCCTGATCTGTTGGCAATTACTCCTGCAGAGAAAAACATCAATAAGTCTAATCAGGTCTTAAAACCTCTGGAGGTCTTTGTTAATGAAGCAGTCCCGCTGGTCTTGCTAGTGTCACTTTACAGGAAATATGTGATTTCCTGTTAGAAAACAGCTGCTGTAAAATTAAGACTGAGGAGCAATTAGCTTTCCAGCATATCATGAAGAGCTATAAACTACAGTACGCCCCGCTTTGATGGTTTCGGGCGACATTCATCTCCAAAAACAGGCTATTGATTAATTACGACTGCAAAACAAATACCACGTTGCCTGATTGTGTCTTGTTCACCGTTAGGTATCATAAAATACCCAAGTAGCACATTTCCATTTAGACAGCATATTTCCAGCGCCCATAACGATGAGTGTTCATTTAATTACAGAGCTTTTCCCCTCCTTCAACTTTAGATAGGGTGTACACCATTGTCACAAGCCTTTTAATGACTGAATCCTGTTTCCCCGTCGCTGTCGGCTTAATTAGCTTGAAATGTGATTACGCACAACGATGCCACAGAGATTTCTCTCTATTTCCAATGGCAAATTGAGGTCCTCGCACCTTAAAACAGAGAGACTGTCTTCTGCGCGTACAAATACGCATGCAAAAATGGGTTGTGGATTTCTTTTATCACTTGTTGATGTCTGGAATCCTTCTTTATTTCCTCCACAACACTAACGGACTGAAAAAGGACAGTTTTTATGATTGTCTCCATGAAACATATAAACATTTGAAGAGAGAATGGAAAAGTCTGTATTATATTTGGGTTGTAAGTAAATAAACTGAGTATTGGTGCTCAAATGGAGGATGTGTTAACCTCTTTTCAAAAGTAAGCTAGTTTGTTCACCCAAAAATGAAAATTAGTCCATTGTTTACTCACTCTCCAGTTGTCCTAGGTGTATATGACTTCCTTCTTTCAGACAAATGCAATCGGAGTTATATTAAAAATCCAAAGCTCTATAATGGAAATGGACGGGTGTTTCTTTTCAATAGTCCAAAAAAGTGCAATAAAGTGCATCCGTTCATAGTAAGAAGTGCCTCACATGACTCCGGGAAGTGAATAAAGGCCTCCTGTAGTGAATCGCTGCATTTTTGTGAGAAAAATATCCATATTTAAAACGTAATAATCACTTAAATCTAGCTTGCGCAAACTGTTGTACATGGAAGTTTGTTTACAGAAGCAAAGGAAGCAAAGAAAACCAGTCCTCTAGCAAAAGAAAACAGTCCCCTCTTAGTTTATATCAAAATCCTCTGACATGTTTATTTACAAATCCTTGTTTTGTACTTCTAATTTGTGACCGTTGTTTTGTTTTGGTTTCTCCGGCACTTCTCACCTTGCGACGTCCTACGTCATCTGTCCGGGATGGCTTCCGTGTACAACAGTTTGCGCAAACTAGATTAAAGTGATAATTATGTTTCAAGTATGGATATTATTCTTACAAAAAAGCATCGATTTGCCACAGGAGGCCTTTATTCACCCCCCGGAGCCGTGTGAGGCACTTTTTTATTATGGATGGATGCACTTTATTGGACTTGTTTTGGACTGATGAAAAGAAACACTCACCTATTGCCATGATAGAGCTTGGGAGAGCCAGGATCATTTTTAATATAACTTCGATTAGACTCGTCTGAAAGAAGAAAGTCATATACACCTAGGATGCCTGGAGGGTGAGTAAATAATGGGCTAACTTTCATTTTTGGGTGTACTAATTCTTTAACTCATACACAAACAAACAGCACATTTCTGTCCTAATTCTAATTTGAGAACTTAATTTAACATTTAAAGAAAATGTATAACTATCAATTTAAATATATGATATATCATTAAAGAGATATTTCACCCAAAAATGAAAACTACCCCCTCAAGCCATCCTAGGTGTATATGACTTTCTTCTTTCAGACGAATACAATCAGAGCAATATTAAAAAAAAATGTCCTGGCTCCTCTAAGATTTATTATGGCAGTGAATGGCTGTTGAGATTTTGAAGTCCAATAAAGTGCATCCATCCATCATAAAAAGTACTCCACAAGGCTCTGTGTGGTTAATAAAAGCCTTCTGAAGTGAATTAATGCGTTTGTGTAAAGTGACAAACGTGGAAGTGCAGAGGAGAGAGCAAAGCAAAACACCGGTCACAAATCGGAAGGACAAAATGAGGGTTTGTAAAGAAAAATGTGTCAGAGGACTCTGATATAAACCAAGAGAAGACTAGTTTTCCTTTGCTGTAAACAAAACTTGGTTCTCACAAGACTAGCAAATTCTCACCAGAGCTTACGTTACGCCTACGTCCTACGGCATCCGCTGAAACGCCAATCTCCCGTAAACGCATATACGAGATTGCGATTTATGAAGTTTTAAATATGAATATGGATAAAAAAATGCATTGCTTTATTTTTTACCCCTCAGAACTGTGTAGACAGGGTTGCCAAGTTTTCACAACAAACCTGCCAAATTTCTACTAAACTAGCCGAAATCTAGCCAAAAACTAGCCGAAAAAATATCCCAATCGCATTTCGAGGGAGGTCCCGCGTCAAAAATCTCGTTTCAGGGGATGAAATACAAGGTTTTTTTTTGTCGGGGTTCCCATGGTAAATTCGTATTTCAGGGGCTAAATATGACGTTATTGGGGTTGACATCAAATACAACCAGAACAACAGTGTTAAAGTAGCTCAATTCCATGCGAAAATCACAGACTTGGCAACACTGTGTGTAGAAAACTTTTTATGATGGATGTGTCCACTTTATTAGACTTCAAAATCTCAACACCCATTCACTGCCATTATAAAACTTGGAAGAGCCAAGACATATTTTAATATAACTCCGATTGTATTTGTCTGAAAGAAGAAAGTCATACACACCTAGGATGGGTTGAGAGTGAGTAAATCATGGGATAATTTTCATTTTTGGGTAAATATCTTTTTAAATTTACTTTTGGGTAATTCTAGAAGTGTAGGTGACAAAAATATACTACTGTTCAAAAGATTTTTTTAAGAAGAAATGAATATTTTTATTCAGAAAGGATGCCTTTAATCAAATGTGTCCGTAAAGAGTTTATAATCTTAAAATATTTATATTTCATATAAGTGCTGTTCATGATGAACTTTATTCATCAAATAACCTTGAAAAAAAATCACTTTCCACAAAAAACAGCATATTAGAATGATTTCTGAAGGATCATGTGACACTGAAGACTAGGGTAATGGCTGCTGAAAATTCAGCTTTAAAATCACAGGAATAAATTACTTTTTAAAATATATTGAAATAGAAAACAGTTCATTTCCACTGTGGTTTCAGTATTTCACAATTTTGATTTGATTAAATAAAAGAGGCCTCTGTGAGCAAAAGATACTTTTTCTAAAACTAAAATCCTACCAACTCCAACTTTTTCACATTACAAATTTTTCAACATATCCTTTAATTTCAAACTGGGGAAAACAGTAGAAAAACACAGTCTGGAGAAGCTGTGTACGTCACAAAAATATGAATGGAAAAAATTTGGAAAGATTTATGCATGAGGACTGCCAACCTGGACAAGGTGTAGTATTGCACTCTTGGAACTCCTGGGCAGGCCCGAGGCATGTGATTCCTCCATATTTGGGTTTGGGGTTGGAGCAGGTGCGTTTGCGGTTTCGGACACCTGAGCTGCAGTCCCGACTACATTGACTCCAAGGCCCCCAGGCGGCCCAGCCTCCATTTACGGTCAATCCAGTGATACGTCCAGAACGCAGCAAATCTCCTACAACAAGAACAGACACACACAAGACTGAGTCAGTTAGCATGAAACTCCTTGGACGTATGAACAGATCCAGGGTTTTCGATTTCATCTATTATTTCGAAAAAATCATCCATACCACCTGAACCATTTCAAAAGAGCAAAATGGACTCTCAAATCAGTTACCCGTGCCATTCACAACTATTACAGCAGATTATTACTGATTGCATTTTGTGTCCAAAAACATTTATCTTATCAAACAGAGTGTTTTTGCCACTGTCTATCTGTCTGCACCGTGACCTCTGTGTTTGTACCGCTGACCTTGAGCGAGATCCATCTGTGACAGTCCCTGTGAGCCCCAGCCATTTATCCATTCCGAGCAGGCGACGGCGCTACATGGGTCGACCTATAATCTCTCCAGAACCAGAGCACACAGCCCTCTCAAAGGTAATAGACTACTTCATAATCTACTCACACCTCAAAGCGGGGCGCCCGGCTCTGATGGCTAATGGCAAGGGAACACAGGTGTCAGTGCAGGCTAGACCCACAGGTAAACAAACCGTGCTGCGTTCAATGACTTCTACCATGAAACGACTGACTACATTGATTTTTACGAAAGTGTAAAGTCGCTTCATGGAATTAGATTTTGACTTTAATGGCTTGCTGGTTGTTAATAAATTGCGATTAAATACTTTTAAATAGGCAGCGATACAGTATCTGAACTTTCCCAACCCAGATTGAGTGATGTGTTAGACAACGGGATCAGCGGTACATCTGCCGAGCGAGATGGGTGGCATTATATCCTGCACAATCAAGAAAATTAATAGCTCTTGTGGATTAAGAGTGTGGCTTTTATGCAATTCCCCAGAGCTGCCGTAAACTGTCTAGCGGTCACCGGCGCTTATTAAAAGTTAGGGGGTGGGCAATTAGAATCGACTCCCTGATGGGTCTGCGTAGTGGGTGGTTAACGCCTCTGCAAATACATGTAATTACCATGACATACAGCATTCCAGCGTCGCAAGAGGTAACTGAGACACAAATGGACAACTGAACAGTGTGGGGTGCTCATAAATTGCGGGGTCCAAAGTTATGAAACCACTGGTAAAAATGCTTCTATTAACAAACGAAAAAGTAACTAACAAAAAACCCCATTATATTCTATTTCGTATTTCTTTTTTAATATAATTTATTAAATTAAGTTACTAATTTGTATTTTTTGAAACCATTTAACAAATTATATTGATTTGTAATAATTATATGTAATTTAACAGTTAAAATTAACTGTTTATTTAACAGTTTTAACAATTTATCATTTTAAAATGACACACTATATACTAATATAGTTGGAGAGTTTTTAAAATGATAAATTATTATTTTTTTTAATTATCAAACAAACATTTTAAAATGACAAATGATATGATTACAACTATTGAATGTAATTTAACAGCTTTTTAAATGAGAAATTACATCATTTTGTAATTATCAAATATAATTTCATAGTTTTTTAAACAATAAATTCTATGTTTTGTAACTACTGAATATAATTGATCTTTTTTTTTTAAATTAGAAGCTGTATTAATTTGTAATTATTGAATATAATTTAATAGGTTTTTAAATAATAAATTATATGATTTGTAACTACTGAATATCATTTAATAGCTTTTAAAAATTAAACATTTTATTATTTGTAATTATTGAATGTAATTTTACAGCTACATCATTTTGTAATTATTATATATAATTTAACCGTTTTTACATAAATATATATGATTTGTAACTATGAAATAAAATGTAACAGCTTTTTAAATGAGAAATTCCATTAATTTGTAATTATTGAATAAAATGTAAGTTTTTTTAAATAATAAAGTTGTGATTTGTAACTAATAAATATAATCTATCAGCTTTTTAAATTAGAAATTGTATTAATTTGTAATTATTGAATATAATTTAGTAGCTTTTTAAATAATAAATCATATGATTTGTAACTACTGAATATCATTTAACAGCTTTTAAAAATTAAACATTTTATTATTTGTAATTATTGAATATAATGTAATAGATTTTAAACAATAAATTATATGATTTCTAACTGAAATATAATTTAACAGCTTTTAAATTCTAAATTGTATTAATTTGTAATTACTGAATATAATTAAATATTTTTTAAATAATAAATTATATGATTTGTAACTATTTAATATAAATTTACAAGCTTTTTAAGTTCTAAATCATATTAAATAGTTAATTACTGAATATAATTTAATAGTTTTTTTGAATACTAAATACTAAATTACATGATTTGTAACTACTGAATAAAATTTAACAGCTTTTTAAATGAGAAAATGTATCCATTTGTAATTATTGAATATAAAGTAATAGCTTTACATACTACTTTATATGATTTGTAACATAAATATAATTTAACAGCTTTTTAAATTTTAAAATGTATTAATTTGTTATTACTGAACATAATGTAAAAGTTTTTTTTAAATAATAAATTATATGATTTGTAACTATTGAATTTAATTTAGCAGCTTTTTAAATTTTAAACTGTATTAAATTGTTAATTATTGAATATAATTTGATAGCTTTTTAAATAATAAATAATGTTTTGTAACTACTGAATAAAATTTATCAGCTTTTTAAATTCTAAATTGTATTAATTTGTAATTATTGAATATAATTTAAATTTTTTTTCAATAAAATATTACTATTTGTACCTATTGAATAAAACTAAACAGCTTTTTAAAACAGAAATTACATTCATTTGTAATGATTAAATTATATTATAATAATAATAATCATCATCATCATCATCAATTTTATGTTTCTTTTTTATTCATTTTACAATCAATATTACAATTTTATAATTAGAAATTATATTTTCCTGTTTCTGAAATAATAAATTAGATTATTTGTAATAAAAAATACAATTTAATATATTTAAAATATTTAATACAGCAGTTTTAAATTCAAATGTATATTAATTTGTAATTAAAATGACTTTTTAAATGACAAATTACATTATCATAAACTGAAAGAAAAACTCGACTGAAAAGAAAATCAGAATGTCTTTGCAGCTGTTTTGCTTTAACAAAAGCAGTTCTTGAGGCACATGAACTGCTAAAGTTTTAACTTTGTACTCATTTTATGTTCAGTTTTAAATCTGATTTCTAATCCCAGATTTTCAGATGCGCTCTCAGACTTTTGGGCCTGACTGTATAAAGCTGAGACCAGCTTTTCTATTTTGTATCCAAGGACGTGTGTGTGTAATGCACCACAGAGAAATTTGCCAGCTGAGATCCTAAGGTCTGCAGAATCTGACACTGAGTGGGATTCTAACTGATGGCAGATCTGTGGGGAACCGACAGTAAATAGCCTTGGAGATATCAGCCGCTTCTCAGAGAAAAGGACGAGGAAAGAACGAAAGAAAAAAAGAAAGAAAGACAGAGATGGAGAGATGGAGCTGTTCGTGCAGCACGGTATTTAGATGAGAAAATAGTGCTAAAGTCACACGCTAAAATGATGTGCTATTGTTGCTGAGATAAATAAAGGCATCACTCATATCCAAATTACAAACCTGGGCCATCATCAGTTACGGCCTCTGGCTTATGCTGCAAAGAATCTCAAGGTTTTAAGATAAGTAGCTTGACTGTTTGGCAGCATTTTCAGTCTACCCACTGCCATTACTCCAGCAAACAAATAGACATAATGGTGCATGTATTGATTTTTATTGTACTGAAGGTTAAGCGTTAAACACTTGCACTAAAAGAAA
The DNA here is from genome assembly GCA_019740295.1 of Labeo calbasu. Lineage (NCBI taxonomy): Eukaryota > Metazoa > Chordata > Actinopteri > Cypriniformes > Cyprinidae > Labeo > Labeo calbasu. The sequence continues at coordinate 19,008 of JAHKKF010534247.1, forward strand.
AATGGTGCTGTATTGCAAAGAAAGCTACAGAAGCTTTTTTGTGCACAAAAAAAAGGGATTCACCTTCTCAGCTTCTAAACTATGCTCACGAAATTGCTAATTATTCCTCATTTGCACAGTTTACAAATGTTGTACATGTGATGGCAAAGCTGAATATTCAGCATCATTAATCCAGTCTTCAGCGTCACATGATTCTTCAAAAAATAATTCTAATATGCTGATTTGCTGCTGAAGAAACATTTTTTATTAGTAATGTTGAAAGCAGGTGTGTTGTTTAATATTTTTGTGAAAAATGTAATACCAAAAGTTTGGGGTAAATAAATAATAATACTTGTATTCGGCAAGGACAGTAAATTGATCAAAAGTATTACGTGTTCCTTCAGAAATCATTCTAATTATATTTGGTTGTGTTGTGAGTATTTGCAGCGTGTTTCTGTTTTTGCAGCATGTTTCTGTATTTGGTTGTGTTGCGAGTATTTGCAGTGCTTCTGTATGTCGCTGTGCTGCAAGTATTTGTAGAGTGTTTCTGTATTTGGTTGTGAGTATTTGTGGAGCGTTTCTGTATTTGGTTGTGTTGTGAGTATTTGCAGTGTGTTTCTGTATTTCGTTGTGTTGCGAGTATTTGCGGAGCGTTTCTGTATTTGGTTGTGTTGTGAGTATTTGCAGTGTGTTTCTGTATTTAGTTGTGTTGCGAGTATTTGCGGAGCGTTTCTGTATTTGGTTGTGTTGTGAGTATTTGCAGTGTGTTTCTGTATTTCGTTGTGTTGCGAGTATTTGTGGAGCGTTTCTGTATTTGGTTGTGTTGTGAGTATTTGCAGTGTGTTTCTGTATTTCGTTGTGTTGCGAGTATTTGCGGAGCGTTTCTGTATTTGGTTGTGTTGTGAGTATTTGCAGTGTGTTTCTGTATTTAGTTGTGTTGCAAGTATTTGCAGAGCGTTTTTGTATTTGGTTGTACTGCGAGTATTTGCAGAGTGTTTCTGTATTTGGCTGTGAGTATTTGCAGCATGATTCTGTATTTGGTTGTGTTGTGAGTATTTGCAGAGCATTTCTGTATTTGGTTGTATTGTGAGTATTTGCAGCATGTTTCTGTATTTGGTTAAGAGTATTTGCAGCATGTTTCTGTATTTGGTTGTGAGTATTTGCAGAGCGTTTCTGTATTTGGTTGTATTGTGTGTTTTTGCAGCATGTTTCTGTATTTGGTTGTGAGTATTTGCAGAGCGTTTCTGTATTTGGTTGTATTGTAAGTATTTGCAGCATGTTTTTGTATTTGGTTGTGAGTATTTCCAGAGCATTTCTGTATTTACAGCGCATTTTTGTATTTGGTCGTGTTGTGAGTATTTGCAGAGAGTTTCTGTAATTGTTTGTGTTGTGATTATTTGCAGTGTGTTTCTGTATTGGATTGTGTTGTGTGTATTTGCAGAGTGTTTCTGTATTTGGTTGTGTTGTGAGTATTTGCATCGCGTTTCTGTATTTTATGTATTTGCACCACGTTGTCAAACTGATGTTTAATATCTCTTAATTTGCTTGTGCTTTTTCTGTTTGCATGCGTTTTCTGAAGTTGCAGTGTGTTGAGCTCTTTTGGCCACCTTAGGGGATGAGTTTTTTTACATGTAAACTGTCTAAAGCCCAGCACACTATCTGCATGTTAACTTAAGCGCTGCTGAAAATGCGTTAGACGACCAGCTGACCGTTATCCATTCATACCTTGAATAATCTCAGAGGGCAGAACTTCAAACTTATAAACACTAGTAAATTAACTGATGACCATCAAGGTTTGAACAAATACGGACTGCAGTTTATCAAAGAAAGTGATGTTGTTATCTGACGTTTTATATTTTTATTCAGCTTAATCTACTTATTATAATTAAGTAAACGGACTGCGGCTCACTAAGCAAAGCTCCTGAATCTGTGTGTAAATAATGACCAGCTGCTGCGGACACTGATAATTTCTTTAATTTTCTCCTAAAAAAACACAGCAGAGAAATCAAGGAACCTTATCTGCACAAAGCCGATTTACATTTGCCTGACAAAAAAAACTGACATCAAATGCATTTCCAATCTGAAAATGTCAGCCAGGGCTGATTCTACTGATCTTGTTTCTTTCATAATGTTGATATTAGACAGAGAAAGAGGCTCAGACCTCAAAGGCTTGACAAAATAGCAACAAACACGTGACTTCTTGACAAAGCCAAGGTGACTTCCAAGGACCTGCTAACTCATCTACAGACAGCTGAATGTCCTTGTACTTTTATAAGCATATTTTACAAAAAGAAATACGTCAATTTTAACATAATTCACAGTATGTTTCATTAATTGGTATTAGGTAACCAACTAAGCTAAGACAACATGTAGCATTAAGTGTCTCTAAAATGTTCAACCCAAATAATCATCTTGAAGTAATTCTATAAGTTTGACTGTATAATATTCTAGTTTAGAAAACCACATACAGTCATTCCACCACTGTAGATTGTTTCACATGAACTCTATGCATTGAGATGCTGTGCTTTATCACCCTCGCTTTCGCACAGGCATGGCTTACGGATTCAAATCGATATGGGCCAGCCGAGAAGTGAGGCTAAATCTTGGCCAAGTGGCAGCCCATTCATTTAAGAACTCATCTTCCCTTGTGGCTTCACTGACATCAACACACATCTTTAGTGTGGAGGTGATTATGGGACTAGGCCTCCTCTGTACGATATGCAGTAAGTTAACAACTGTCCAAAAGCCCTTAGAAGAAACATCTGTCATGACGGGGCATGCAGCGGTATAGCTGGGTGCTTCAAGCTAAATAATGGTTAAAATGCAGAAATCATTCATGTGTGTGTTGGGCACTTAATATTTATGAGTTATACTGATGCAGCACTGATGAATCATGAGAGTCAAATGTGTCAGAGAAATACAGATCGCCAGGCAATACTAAAGAGAAATATTAAAACTAACTTTGCAGATGATGCTAACACCTCTAAAAATGGCTGTGTGTGCCTGTATATGCATGTATATGTATCTGTGAATGTAAAAAATTCTCTTATGCTTACCAAGAGTGTATATAATTGATCAAAAGTGCTGTAAAATCAGTAATATTGAACAATTTATTGCAATTTAAAATAACAGCCATAACATGATTCTTTGAATATGCTGATTTGCTGCTCAAGAAACATTTTATATTAATTCCAATGTTGTTTCATGTTTTTCAGGCTTCTTTGATAAATGGAAAGTTCAAAAGAGCAGCATTTAATTAAAATAGAAAACTTTTGTAACATTACAAATGTGTGTGTGTGTGTGTGTGTGTGAAACGTTAAACAGGAAATAATTATATAAAATCTGAATATATAAATGCAAATTGTGAATATATAGAAGTAAATCAGAATATGCTTTTAAAAATCAGAATATATAAACGTAAATCAGAATATTAAGATAAAAATCTTAATATATAAATGTAAATTTTGAATATATAGAAGTAAATCACTATATATTTTTTTACAAATCAGAATATGTAAATCAGAATATAAAGATAGAAATCTTATATAAATGTAAATTATGAATATATAGAAGTAAATATATATATATATATATATATATTTATAAATCACAATATATAAATATAAATCACAATATAAAGATAGAAATCTTTATATTACATGTAAATTANTATATATATATATATATATATATATTTATAAATCACAATATATAAATATAAATCACAATATAAAGATAGAAATCTTTATATTACATGTAAATTATAAATATATATATATATATATATATATATATATATATATATATATATAAGTAAATCTGAATACAGAGTTATATGTCTTAATATATAAATGTAAATTTTGAATATATAGAAGTAAATCACAATTGTTTTTACAAATCAGCATATAAAGATAGAAATCTTAATATGTACATGTAAAGCATGAATGTATAAAAGTAAATCAATATATATTTTTTATAAATCACAACATATAAATATAAATCATAATATAAAGATAGAAATCTTTATATATAACTGTAAATCATGAATATATGGAAGTAAATCTGAATATGTAGTTATTAGTCTGAATATATAAATGTAAATTCTGAATATACAAAAATATATCACATTTTTTTATAAATCAGAATATATAAATTCTCCGAATATAATATAAATAAACTCAGAATATAAAGATGTAAATCATGAATATATAGAGGTAAATCATTTTTTTTATATCAGAATATATAAATGTAAATCAGAATATAAAGATAAAAATCTTTAAAATGTATTTATATAGAAATATACATTGCAATATGTTGATACAAGTCTGAATATATAAATATCAATTGCAATATATAGATGAAAATCAGATATAGATAGAAAACTGAATATACTGTACAAATGTTCATCATGAATATCATGATATCATGATTTACTTTTACACATTTATATATTAAGGTTTTTATTTTTATATTCAGACTTACATCTATATATTCTGAGTTACATTTATATATTCAGCTTTGTATCTATATATTTTGATTTACATTTATATAATCAGATTTTATGTAATTATTGTCTGTTTGGCCTGTCAGTACACACAATTCTACACATAATTAACTTACAGCCTTAATTTTAAATATCTTTTGTAACATTATAAATGTATTTTACGAGCACTTTTGATCAATTTAATTTCTTTAAAGAATTCTTAAAAATCAGACACACACGCCACTGAACACACAATAAACATTTGGCTTTTTAAGAAAAAACAAATCCTCATTGATTTCCTGTACAACAGCTTTCAAATGGAAAAGCCTCATTTAAAAGCAACAAAAGACTTCCACAAACTGGCAAATTAAATATTTCAGCACTGTTCTTTATATGGCTCTGAATGTTTTGTTTTTTTTCCCATTTCAGCTCACTCGCTCGTAAAACGAAATGGAAATTAGTGAGATGGAAAAGTGAAGAAAAATAGTCTAAAAAGAGCTCTTGTCATTAGCTTTGTGTGTGGCATTTCTAAGTGAATGTCTGCTGAAGATCAGAGCTTGACTATAGAATAGAAGTGTCTATAAACATCACTCAAAAACAAACTTTACTGTTACAGGGTTTTCACGGCATATCCGTCTAATATACTCTACCGGCGCCACTTTGACTCTCGTAACTCGTCAGTTAACAGCTTGTTTACAAACCGCAGCTAGTTCACAGATGTGAAACCTAATGCAGGGAGGTAAATAAATAAAATTAAGGGTATGTACTGCAATTTGCCAGACAGGAAGACCCCCGACCACTAAAAGAAATCACATTCGCTGTTTTGACTTCATTAGCATGTTCCTCTTGTCTCACTGAGGCAGAATGCAGCCAAGAGCACTTGTGTTGGGTGAGACGGCACTCCAAAAACTGATGTAATGAACCCACATAGATGAGAGAAAGAGAGAGAGAGTGAGGGAAAGAAGGAGAGAAGCACTAGAGCACATCATGTTGTCTTTCCACTGATGGACAAATAGATCAAGTGGCTTGCCTCAAAGTCACTCTGGGCTCACTCCATCAAAGACACAGGGAGAAAAAGCAAGATGAGAGCAGAGAAAAGGAAAAAGCTGAGTGACAAATGAAGAATCACAGGGAAGAGAGACAGAATGAGATCTCACCGTCTGTGGAGCATCCTGTGGATCCATCACTGGAGCAATATCTCATCTCAATCCGCTGTCTCCCTACTTCCAGCAGGCTGGGCTCCGGTACTCTCGCCTTACAGGTGTACCTGAACCGCTGCTCGTAGTGGCCGCCATTATCAGAGATGTTCACCGGCGTCCATGGGGTCCAGGGAGTGGTCTTCTTTAGATCCGGGCAAGGGAGGGTATTACAGGACTGGAATTCCTGTACAAACAAGCCAAATATATTATATAATACATATACATACCTCCATTCAAAGGTTTGGGATCAGTAACATTTTTAATGATTTTTAAGTCTCTTATGCTCATCAACGTTTCATTTATTTAAAGGTAATAAAAGGTAATATTATGAAATATTATTGCAATTTAAAATAATAGTTTTCTATTTTAATATACTTTGAAATATAATTTATTTCTGTGATGCAAAGCTGATTTTTTATCAGCCATTACTCCAGTCTTCAGTGTCACACGATCCTTCAGAAATCATTCTAATATTCTGATTTATTATCAATGTTGGATTTTTTTTGGAACCTGTGATACTTTTTTGAGGATTCCTTGAAGAATAAAAAGAAAAAGAACAGCATTTATTTAAAATAGAAATCTTTTCTAAGAATATCCACTGACCAAAATTATAAACGCAACACTTTTGTTTTTACCCCCATTTTTCATGAGCTGAACTCAAAGATCTAAGACTTTTTCTATGTACACAAAAGGCCTATTTCTCTCAAATATTGTTCACAAATCTGTCTAAATCTGTGTTAGTGAGCACTTCTCCTTTGCCGAGATAATCCATCCACCTCACAGGTTGTTGATTGCGGCCTGTGGAATGTTGGTCCACTCCTCTTCAATGGCTGTGCGAAGTTGCTGGATATTGACAGGAACTGGAACACACTGCCAAACATGCTCAATGGGTGACATTTCCGGTGAGTATGCTGGCCATGCAAGAACTGGGATGTTTTCAGCTTCCAGGAATTGTGTACAGATCCTTACAACATGGGGCCGTGCATTATCATGCTGCAATATGAGGTGATAGTTGTGGATGAATGGCACAACACTGGGCCTCAGGATCTCGTCACAGTATCTCTGTGCATTCAAAATGCACCTGTGTTCATTGTCCATAACATACGCCTGCCAATACCATAACCCCACTGCCACCATGGGCCACTTGATCCATAACGTTGACATCAGCAAACCGCTCACCCACACAACGCCATACATGCTGTCTGCCATCTGCCCTGTACAGTGAAAACCGGGATTCATCTGTGAAGAGAACACCTCTCCAAAGTCCCAGATGCCATCGAATGTGAGCATCTGCACACTCAAGTCAGTTACGACAATGAACTGCAGTCAGGTCGAGACCCCGATGAGGACGATGAGCATGCAGATAAGCTGCCCTGAGAAGGTTTTGACAGTTTGTGCACAAATTCTTTGCAAACCGATTGTTGCAGCAGCTGTCCGGGTGGCTGTCTCAGATGATCTTGGAGGTGAAGATGCTGGATGTGGAGGTCCTGGGCTTGTGTGGTTGTGAGGCCAGTTGAATGTACTGCCAAATTCTCTGAAACGCCTTTGGAGACAGCTTATAGTAGAGAAATGAACATTCAATTCACGGGCAACAGCTCTGGTGGACATTCCTGCAGTCAGCATGCCAATTGCACGTTTCCTTAAAACTTGCGATATCTGTGGCATTGTGCTGTGTGATAAAACTGCACATTTTAGAGTGGCCTTTTATTGTGGCCAGCCTGGATGGATTATCTCGGCAAAGGAGAAGTGCTCACTAACACAGATTTACACAGATTTGTGAACAATATTTGAGAGAAATACGCCTTTTGTGTACACAGAAAAAGTCTTAGATCTTTGAGTTCAGCTCATGAAAAATGGGGCAAAAACAAAAGTGTTGCGTTTATAATTTTGGTCAGTGTATGTTTTTACTATCACTTTTTTTCCAATTTAACACATCCTTGCTGAATAAAAGTATTAATTTCTTTTAAGGAAAGAAAGAAAGGAATGTAGCATGTAGCATATTGCTACAAAAGATTTCTATTTTGAATAAATGCTGTTCTTTCAAACACTTTATTCATCAAAAAAATCTTTAAAAAAGTATCACAGGTTGAAAAAAATAATAATTTTAAACACTGATAATAAATCAGCATATTAGAATGATTTCTGAAGGATTATTTGACACTGAGGACTGGAATAATGATGCTGAAAATTCAGCTTTGCATCACAGGAATAAATTCTATTTTCATGCATATTAAAATAGAAAACGACTATTTTAAATTGCAATAATATTTCATAATATAGCAGAAAAAACTTTAAAAAACATTAAAATCGTACTGATCCCAAACTTTTGAACGGCAGTGTATATATAATTTACAATTTGACTTTATACAAAAAATATATAATTAGACATTTTCTTCTTTATGTAATCAATACAATACTTTATATAATCAATCAACACATAATATTTCAATAGCACTTCATATTTTTCTGTACTTATGAATCATAAAATATAGAATTCATTATAGAATTTATTCTAGAATTTATTGTTAATTTTATATCAAATGTATTATTATAAATGCTTTTCTTTATTAAAAAATATAAGCATTAATTTGATTAAAAATACAGTAAAAACAGCAACATCGTGATATATTATTATCATTTAAAGTGTCTTCAGTGTCACATGATCCTTCGGAAATCATTCTAAAATGCTGATTATTATACGACATTGAAAATAATAAGAACCATTATTACTAACCCAGAGTCCCAATAATGATTGCTAATGATTGGTCACCAAATCAGCTTGTCACCATATTTTTTTTTCTTTTTTGGAAAACATTTATGCTGAGAATGTTCCTCTGTGATTTGTTGCCATTTTGCAGGCGCCTATGAAATATTTCCATTGCGCTCTTTGCTGAACGTGGCAAGTCGCAAACAAGTCAAGCAGAAAAGGTCATTGATCAAGTTTAATTTATGGCCCATGAGGAGAAAAAGGCTCTGAAAAATGAGGGAATAAATAAGAAGCATATTTTACACAAGCTAAAATGACATTTCGATTTGAATGGAAACTCAAAGGACTGACAAAAAGGCAAAAATTGTCCCTGGCATGGGACAGTTCAAATAAGCGTTGTCTGCTCTAACAGTTCGGCGGGGACTTGCGGCAAATCTAACCTCTTAAATTCTTAATTGTTTTATTGCATTTCTATTATTGATATGACATCTACACTGCCTGTATCCTTGATCTGTACCAGCAGTTATGAGCTTTCAATCCTTCGATTTATGATAATGTAGAGCTTCTTCTGATACCAATGTCTAGCACTTGAGGCAGTCAGATTCATGTCCTGACACCTTAATAAATTCGCCTGAAACAAGGAGCTATAGATTTCCTGTAAATCATATGTGTTCATTTGGTGGAGTGGGGAGCTGTGTCCATTCTCACTGCATTTATTTATGCTTAATAGACCTTGAATGACTGCCAGACCTTGGCAAAATAAGATAAAAGTCCTTTTTGTTCATCCGTCAATCTGTCAGATGGAGGGAGAGCTGATGTGAGGCGCTCGGACGGCTGTCTACTTCACCTCTCCTCCCTCCGCTCGTTTCTTCTCACCTCCTTTCTCCCAAGGACGGAGAGAGGCCGAGGTTAAAGATATGGAAAAGTTTAGGCATTGTTTACCACCTGTTTTTGTTTTCACACTCTCTTTGTTAATATTTAATAACGGTTTATACATTTAATGAAATCAAATCAGCTGACTCGGCGCTTTTTACCTCACTGAGCATCAACACCTCAGCTAGAAAGGCTCTAACAAAGAGATTTTTACAGTATGTTTTCTCAGAGACAAAGGAGGGTGTTGAGTGTTAGCGTTGTACTTGTGTGACTACGCAGTCAAATGTTCATGGACGGCTGCACTCTCTCAGAGCACAAAAGCAAAACGAGTTACCCGATAATTACACGGTTCCATTAAACACTCAACGTCTGGATGCCTCCACAAATGAACAAACTACAACTACATGCTGTATTAAGTCTATAGAGTTATGTAAACATGCAATTAAAATATTAAAGAACCTGGTTCTTTAGATTCAGCTTTTCATCACTGTGAGAGACAAATATGATAAGTTTTTACCACACTACATTTATTCGAAAAACATATATATAAGGAGCGTTTCCTCCGAGGAGGCAAGGGAGGCAGTGTCATCTCAAAATATTGGGTGAGAAAATTCGTAGTACAAAAATAAAACAACCCTAATATTACAAATAATATTCGAAAGTGTATAAATCACTTGTTTTTCTAAAGAAACATTGTCCAACAGTGACACAAGCAGGTGACAAGCACGTCTCTCTCGCCTTCCCTGAGCCCACTGAGTTTTAACAGACAACCTTAGCGTGCTGTGAGTTTGCTGGGGGGTAATTGAGAATGAATGGGGGAAAGTCACGCGACAGCAGGCATTGCCTCCAATGCGATATGATTGGATATGACTGGTTATGTTCCTGCTGTGATTGGTTCATGCAATAAATCCCACCTCTTGTGTTTGTGTGCGTTTCATGTTCGTAAATCAGTCTGAATGAATAATATAATGACATTAATGGGAAAGACTAATTCAGACATTGAGATACCACTTTGTTACATCAAAATAAGATGTAAAATGGGATGAAAACATGATCTGTGGGAGGTTTTAGAGAGAACAGAAATGTACAGATAATGTACTCACCCCTTTGTCATCCAAAATGTTCAAGTCTTTTTTCTTCAGTCATAAAGAAATTATGTTTTTTGAAACATTTCAGGATTTTTCTCCATATAATGGACTGCTATAGTGCTCGGATTTTGAACTTCCAAAAGCAGTTTAAACGTGGCTTCAAATGATCCTAAATGCAGTTGTCCCAGCCGAGGAAGAAGGGTCTTATCTAGCGAAACGATTGGTTATTTTCATTAAAAAAAATACAATTTAAATACTTCTTAATCTCAAACACTCGTCTTGTCTTGCTCTCCCTGAACTCTGTGTATTCTGACTTAAGCCAGTTAGGGTATGTCAAAAAACTCCAATTGCATTTCCTCCCTCAATTTCAAAAATCATTTCAAAATCATCCTACATCGCTGCAGAAGTTCCGACTCAGTCTTTGTAAAGTGAACATGCAAAGAAGATCAAACACCCTTAACAAAACAGGAAAAACAGCAATGTAAGATGATTTTGAAGTTAAGGGAGAAAATAAGATGGGAATTTTTCAACATATCCTAACTGTTATGAACCGTAAAAAAAAGTTCAGGCAGAGTAAGACAAGACGAGCGTTTGACATGAAAAAAGTATCATTTTTATGAAAATAACTGGTCGTTTCACTAGATAAGACCCTTGTTTCTCGTTTGCAACTGCATTTGGGATCGTTTGAAGCCACATTTAACTGCATTTTGGAAGTTCAAAATCGGGACACCATATCAGTCCATTATATGGAGAAAAATCCTGAAATGTTTCCCTCAAAAAACAAAATTTCTTTACGACTGCAGAAAGAAAGTCACAAACATCTTGAATGACAAGGGGTGAGTACATTATCTGTCAATTTTTTTCTCCTTTAAAAACATAAACTTGATGAGATTTGTAGCCTTCTTGGCTTTAATAAATAGAATGTTGATTATATTGTTAATGTAAAAAAATATAAAATGAATTTTTTGTCTTTTTCTGATAATGTAAGTAATGTTTAACCATGAAAATATGTCTGGGACATGAATTTATATTTGATTAAAAAAAAAACTTTGGATAAGGATTTTGCATTTCTAATTTCAAATATATGTTTATTTGTATGTATATATATTTTATAGAATGAAAGGATTATATTGGATTATTACAACGTGAAATACGTACCGCCATGTATGTTTCGTGACGCATTCGATGTGAAATGTCCACTGGGTGATGTTAAAAAAAGTTTTTTTCCCCCCAAAACAGTTAAACGTACATACAGTGTGCAACGTTTTATGTTTTTTACGTTGGTTTTGTACGTGTCTTGAAATATCCATTGAGTGGCGCTATAACTCTAATGATCCGTGACTTTTTAAAATAACATACCATCTGCACTACACCTAAACCTACTCGATAGTATGAACAAAAGCAAATGTGATGTAAAAACACAATCACTAACATGGCGTTCTAGCTTGTTTTTCGGTCTCTCATTTTAGGATTCCACATCCTAAGTCCAATTCTGTGCCGGCTGAGTTAGCGAGCAAGTTTATGTCTGATGTTGTACCCATTTTCGACCGCCTTCCAAATTATTACCCCCTCTCATTGAAATCGCTATATGATTGCCTCCTAACCCCACACCTAACCCTAAACCTACCAATACTAGGAGGCTAATAATCTGTCGGGGGTCAGAATTCGGCACAACGCCGGAAAGCGAAACATATGGAGCTGTAGTCATAACTGTGTGTGAAAAAAATTACAAGCGCTCGCTGTTTTACCTCCTCTAGTGTTCATTTCTGTTGGAAACTGCAGTGACATGTACTTATTGGTAAATATTTTGCGTCTTACGAAAAAGTTCCCACAGGTACGTTTTCATCATGAGGTCAGGTAGGATTATTATCATATCACTTAGAAAAGTAATATCACACCTTTCTACAACAACCCGCAGGATTTGAGGTATCTAGCACAAATGGTGTGGAACTGGGTGAAAAAACAAACACTTCGATAGTCTTTCTGGTTTCCAATAAAACACCTTACAAACAGCCATCAGAAAATCCTTAAAAGAAAAGTTTCATTTGCTGCAAAGCAGCACTGCAAAAATCTCTCTTCGAGGGTATTAGGTGCAAGTGATAATGCAACAGAATGCACTCAAACACATCATCTGTGGTGCTGATGCTACATTGGATTCAATGAGGTAGATGTTCTCACCAGCTGGGCGAACGCCTACATATGGGCAGCACATCATAGTGGTGATTTCTAACGGTTACTGATGTGTTGATGTACACAGCCTGATACTTGTGAACCAGCCCTCCCATGATGTCTGAAATTTGAAAACCTGACATGACCTAAACCGAGCAAAATCAATCATGTTTTTTTTGTTGATAATGATGTTACGCGTGGATAATACACCCTCTCGTATTGTTTACGCTCTTTCCCACTCCTCTATCATTACTCATCCCGCTCACGTTTTTCATTTCTATAATTCTCCATCCATCTCACTTTATCTGCCTCTTCCTTTCCCTAATTCTCCATTGTTCCATTCTTGTTTTCCCGCCGACAGTCTATTCATTATCCCCCACTCTCTCCATCTCTTTCAGACCTTGCACTCCCAAGTATGTTTTTCATCCTCAGAATTACTGTATTACCTAAAGTTCTCGTCCGTCACTAATGCATTATGGGTAGAGAAGGCAGGGATTAGGGGATGCCCTCTACGAAGCTCTGCTGGTCCCCGTTCAGTCTCCAGGCATCTGCTGACTAATGAGTAATCCCACTCGCACTCTCTGGAGCTTTCTAACATCATTACATCCACTCTGCACACACACACAACCCTCAATCCTTTGTGTCCACAACAAAATACGGCGTATCAGCAAGTGCGTGTTTATCGGTCGTAATTGGCCGTTCTACGGCTCACATCTTTGACACTATATGCCCCCGACTAGTATGTTTTACAGAAAACAACAAACTCCAATCCATTACGCAGGTGTCGCTGATTGCATTCATTACCGGCGGTTCACCTGAGACACGCCGGCTGGCCGTTCCACAATGGACCACCAAGACAAATAGTCTCAATTATTAGTACAGAAAAGCGCACAATCAGTCAGGCAAGACTACGGAGCACGATTCACTCCGTCAGGGGGCCTAATGAAAAATGCTGTCATTTGGGAATGTTCAAATTCCCCGGAGAAAACTTGTCTCTGTGTGACCACAGCGTCAGGGAAATTAATACCCACACTGCACAGTCATCGCCGAGAAATGGGATGCAGGGTTTTTTATGGGCCGCGGATGGTTTTATGTAGTAGTTTGAAATATATGCGGAAGAAATTAATATAGAAACTCAAGAACTCTCAGAATATCCTTCAAAAGCCACCATAAGAGATAAAACTTCTGAGGATCTGAATTACACATGAGGTACACATAAGCCTTGATTTACTATGAAATAAAAGTTATTTGTGTGTATTCTGGGTGACTTGTTTTGGTGCAAGTTACCAAACTATTTGAAAAAAACATTTAAAAGGAGGCCTTTGTATGTGGTAGTTGTACTAAATGTTAGTCATGCCACCAGTCTCTTTCAAGGAAAGTCTGTTCACTCGGCAGACATATTTGCAACGTCTCCTGGCAGCTATTTCAATCATCCAAGACGAAGTCGTATCTAAATGAATGGGTGAATCCTACAAATTTTAAATCAGCAACAAAATCTGAAATTAACTGCCCCATAAATGTTGTTCCTTATGCTCAAATAGCATTAAAAAGCCTATTTTTAGTCAAAAGTGTCTCAGGTTTCTATTGGAAATGGAGCTACTAACAGCAGCTGCAGTGACACAATGACTTTACCAATCAGCAATTGGCTCTTTCATTTAAAAGGCAGCGCATATTCCACCATATTGAGCATTGTATATAGTAATAACCATTGTATATAGTTATAACCAAATATACAGTAATGTAGGTTAGTGGCTCTCAATCAGGTGGCCTTATTACTTAATACATTTTTTTTTAAATCTCCCCCCAATAACTGATTTATGACTGATGACTGATGATTGATGTTATTCAACTTCAGTGATCACAAAATAAATTGTGGTTAATTCTTATACTGACACTCCCAGTTTCTGTTAATGAAAAAGTTTGACGAAACTGATGATGAAATATCCTATACGACGGTCTTAGAATATTGCGCCAGACAATTTTTTTATTTTTTTATTTTACTGAGTCAAAAAGGTTTAAGGGATAGTTCACCAAAAAATTAGAATGTACCTTTCTGGGATTTGAACATTTCAGTTGCGTTGTTGTCTATGCAGGGTCAGAAAGCTCTCGGCATTCATCAAAAATATCTTAAAACTTAAAAAATATCTTAAAATTTGTGTTCTGAAGATAAACTAAGGTCTTACGGGATTGGACCGACATGAACGTGGGTAATTAATGACAGAATTTTCATTTTTGAGTGAACTATCCCTTTAAGAACCACAGATTATAGCCTAATATTAAAAATATACATTTAATGTTTTATTTTTAAATACAGTCCCTTGCGAAAGTATTCACACCCCTTCGTTTTTTTCACATTTTGTTATGTTTCTGCCTTATGTTAAACTGCTTAAAATATTTTTTTCCCCCACATCAGTTTTTAACATCTTTGCAAATCTATTAAAAATAAAAAACTTAAATGATTCCATTGCATAAGTATTCATACCCTTATCTGGGACACTTGAAATTTAGCTCAGGAGCACTTAAGTTAAATTGTGGCAAATTCAATTGAATGGGTTTGATCTGGAAAGGCACACACGTCTTAATACGAGGTCTAACAGGTAAAAATGCATATCAGAGCAAAAAACAAGCCCTGAGGTAAAAAAAAAAACAAACAAAAAAACTGCCTGTAGAGCTCAGAAACAGGCCACAGATCAGGGGAAGAGTTCAGAAAAAAGTATGCTGTTTTGAAGGTTCACAGAAGCATGTAATCTCAGTTACCCTTAAAGGAGGACGTCTGAAACAACCAGGACTCTTCCTAGTGCTGGCCTCCTGGACAAACTGAGCAACTGATTGAGAAGGGCTTTGGTTAGAGTGGTGACCAAGAACCTGATGGTCACTCTAGTTGAGCTCCATGATCATATGTGGAGAAATCTACAGAAGGACAAACATCACTGCAACACTCCACAAGTCTGGGCTTTATGGTGGTGTGGCAAGACTCAATCCTCTCCTCAGTGAAGACACATGAAAACACACTTGGATTTTGCAAAAAAACACCTAAAGGACCCTCAGATTGTGAGAAACAAGATTCTCTGGTCTGATGAACCTCAATTCCAAACATCATGTTTAGAGGAAATCAGGCACTGCTCATCACCTGCACAGCTGCATCTCAACAATAAAGTGTGCTGGTAGCAGCCTCATGCTGAGGGGCTGTTGTTCAGAGGCAGAAACTGAAGGACTCGTCACAGTAAAGCTCAACAAAGCAAAATATAGATATATCCTTAATGAAAACCCAGTCCAGAGCATTCAGAACCTCAGACTGGGCAGAAGGTTCACCTTCCAACAGAACAATGACCCTCAGCACACAGCAAGAGCAGCTTATAGACAACTCTGAATGTCCTTGAGTGGCCCAGCCACAGCCTGAGCTTGAACCCAATCAAACATTTTTGAAGAAACCTGAAAATGTGCGTCTGCCCTGTTCAAGCTGACAAAGCTTGAGAGATGAAGAGATGAGGAGAAGAATAGCAGACAATTGCCAAATGCAGATGTGCAAAGCTTGTTGCATCGTAACCAAAAAGACTTGAGACTGTAAAGGTGCTTCAGCTAAGTACTGAGTTAGGGGTATGAATACTTACGCAACTTGCTTATTTCAGTTTTTTATTTATAATAAATTCACATTCTGTTTTTGCTTTGTCATGATTGTGTACGGAGAGTAGATTGATGTGGGAAAAAAGTAATTTAAAGCAGTTTAACATAAAACGTAAAAAACGAAGGGGTATGAATACTTTTGCAAGGCACTGTATATAATATAATATTGACATTTGTAATATACAGATTTAATATTGTAAAATAAAAGTATTTTATATACTTTTTTCTTTTATAATGCATTGTTATGTAAAACATATTTAATATTATTACACTTGAAACCCTTGAAATTCAGTGAGAGCACACTGTATGTGATAAACAGTCGACTGAAATACCCAGGTACCCACTCTTGAACTGGTGAATTCAGACTGGGAGAACGAGGACAATCTGAAG
Organism: Labeo calbasu; assembly: GCA_019740295.1. Classification (NCBI taxonomy): domain Eukaryota; kingdom Metazoa; phylum Chordata; class Actinopteri; order Cypriniformes; family Cyprinidae; genus Labeo; species Labeo calbasu. Next base: position 35,520 of record JAHKKF010534247.1, read on the forward strand.
TTTCATAAAAAGTGCAGTATTATGTACACTTGCACAAGTGTCGGCTGACATCATGTGCATTCTAAAAAAAAAAAAAAAAAAAAAAAGTATAATTTTGGTATAAGACACCTTCTCATTTATGCTATCACACAAATCTAATTAACACTAAGAAAAGAGGAAAAAATCTTAAACTCTTACACTTAACACCGCACTTCACATATTCACAGATTTTCAGCCGTGTTGATTCTGAAAATACACTTGCCCTAAGACAAAGTGACGGTTATGTTTGAGTCTGATTAACAAAGGAGGATCATTACACTGAACATCTGAAGGATCTCACAAACAGACAACCTATTAATGGTTGCCAGGTACTCATTATAATTTTCTGTCTAGTTTGACACCTGGCTACATTCATGTGGGTTTTATCACTATCATTACATCGCGGTTACAAGCGCTGTGACAAACGAACCCCGCGTAAATTACCAGCTGACTGACGCATCGTGTTTTTATTATGTCTGACAAAACAACCACCAACTAGTATTTCAAAGGCGAATTTTTTATAAAACAATAACAGCTGTTTGCACGCATGAGCCATGCCAATCTGGCAATCATCAGCAACAGAAAATAATATGAAGCTTGTTTAATAAAGCATCTGTTCTACGATTCACCTCTTTGAATGCATCAGCAGCTCACCAGATACATAACTCCATGCTCACATGGCACAAAAATAGCGCAAAAATCCAAATCAGGCAACGCACCACCCTGGTACCCACACGCATATATAATTATATATATATCGACGTAATGTTGCTGCCCTCGCAGCCTCTGTGGCATTCCTAGGATTCTTCAGTGTGTTGGTGTTTTTGGTGTCGTCTACATTGTGATGGATCTGAGGCAGCTGGCCTTGAGGCTAAACACGCACACAATTTGACAAAGCATTACCATTAGGACTCACAGGAACGTCTGAACTTTCTCTTAAGCCATTGTATCTCCCAGGTGCCATTGATCAAGCGGCAAAGATCGAAGCGGTTGACAGCCTTGATTTCTAAACTGGACAGACGTTATTATTCTCTACAAAAGGGTTTAAATAGCAAATGAACTATTCAAAGCTGCCTCTTCCACGAATGGCATGAAAAGTGAACCGTGGTCATGTGAGCTGGATTTATTCTAAACTATAAACTAGCAGCGAGTGGGTGACTGGTTTTAAAAGTAGAGTAAGAATATCACAGCTAACTCCTGCCTGGAAGATCCCAGCTTATTTTTGCAATGCTAATATACAAGGCAAGCTCCTCCCAGCTTTCCAATTGCATTGGAAAGTTTTGGATTGCAGATGCTTTTGACTAGTACAGTGTGTTTATGTGGATATACTGTATGCAGGTATGTTCACTACCGTTCATAAGTTTGAGGTCAAACTAATTCTTTAATGTTCCTGAAAGTCTTTTGGGGAATAGTTTACCCAAAAATACAAATTCTGTCATTAATTACTCACCCTCATGTGGTACAAACCTGTTAGACCTTCGTTCATCTTCAGAACACAAATTAAGATATTTCTGATGAAATCCGAGAGCTTTCTGGACCTGAAGGTGAATGGTCTTACGGGTTTAGAATGACATGAGGGTGAGTAATTATTGACAGAATTTTCATTTTAGAGTAAGCTGTCCCTTTAAGCTCACCAAAGCTGCATTTATTTGATCAAAATCACTGTAAAAACAGTATTGTGAAATTACAATTTAAAATAACTGTTTTCTATTTTAAATATTTTATAGTGCAATTTATTCATGTGATACTAAAGCTGAATTTTCAGCATCATTACTTCAGTTTTATTCAGAAATTTTTCCAGTATGCTGATTTATGCTTAAGAAACATGTCCAATTATCAATGTTGAAAACAGTCGTGCTACTGAAAACTATGATACATTTTTATTAAGATTTTTTTGATGAATAGCATTTATTAAGACTTTACTTTAGAACAATTTAATGCATCCTTGCTGAACAAAAGTATTAATTTGTGTCAAAAAAGAAAAGAAAAAATTGGATATAAATCCACAGGAAAAAGTGTGAAACCTGTCTGGACTGTAATTAATGTGAACAGGACATGGTTTTAGACTTTATTTGACACTAATCATGCAACTTAAAAGGGTAATTCCCCCCATAATTAAAATTCTGTCATTAATTACTCACCTTAATGTCGTTCCAAACCCGTAAGACTTTCGTTCATCTTTGGAACATTTTTGATGAAATCAAGCTTTCTGACCCTGCATAAACTGACAGCAGCACAACTGACATGTTCAAGGCCCTGAAAGGTAGTAAGGACGTCATTAAAATAGTCCGTATGACATCAGTGGTTCAACCATAATTTTATGAAGCTACGAGAATACTTTTTGTGAGCAAAGGAAAACAAAATAATGACTTCATGATTGTGCCACGGCGCATAACTATGGTTGAACAATTGATGTCACATGGACTATTTTAACAATGTCCTTACTACCTTTTTGGGCCTTAAACGTGTGAGTTGCATTGCTGTCTATGCAGGGTCAGAAAGCTCTTGGATTTCATCAAAAATATCTTAATTTGTGTTCTGAAGATGAAGCAAGCTCTTACGGGTTTGGATCGACAGAAGGTAGAGTAATTAATGACAGTTTTTTTCATTTTTGTTGATGCATACATTTAAATATAAGATGCAAATAATTTAAAGGATATGATGCGATTTCATGTTTTCCTTTGTTTTTGGAGTGTTATAAGCTGTTCATGTATATATAAAATCTGTAAAGTCTCAAACCCAAAGAGATATTTTTTATAAAAGTGAAGACTCAGCCCACGTCAGTCACTGTGTGGGAAGATTTGCATAACACCGCCCAAACGTATACGCAAAGAAAAAAGGTGTAACTTTTTTCTTGCTGTAGTGTTGTTGCAGCCGTCGGCATGTTGTGGAGACACTGTGTGTTTCGTTGTGAAAGCGAAAGTACCTTGTTTAGCCTCCCAAATGAATACACAACTAGAAATCAGTGGTTAAATTATATTTACAACACTGTTCCAGAACAGTACAACGCAAATATTTGAGTATGTGCAGCGCATTTTACAGAGGACTGTTTCCTGAACCTGAGAGAGTAGTCTACAATGCCGGCTGTGCACACTATAAAGTGGGACAATTGGAAGGACAATTTGGTGCTTCTGACTCACAGCTTGTAAGTACGTTTTTATATTTGCTACTGACTCTTCAAATGTGAGTTTTGAGCAGTGTAGAGTAGTGCTTGTTTGTCCTTTCTACAATCACAAATGCAGACATGGTGTTATGTTTGCACAGCACAACATGACGCAATGTGTAAAAAGATTGTGAGTCATTACAATCAGTAATTATGTCCCTACTGGATGCAACAAATGCTCTTTTTAGCAACATCATATGACCCTTTTAAATAACTTGCACACCATAGGGTAGGCCATGATCCTTTTGCTCTAGGTTTTAGTAATATTTTAGCAATAAAACCTGCACTCTAAAAATTGCTGGGTTCAACCTGTTGGGTCATTTTATTGGGTTATTTTTAATATTTTACCCAGGAGCTGTGCATTTTTTCTGTAACTAAGTTGCTGGATCATATTTAACGCTGGGTTATTTTATTCTACCCAACTGCTGGGTTGAGTGACGAAACAACCCAGCTGCTGAGTTACAATCAGTCAGAGTGAGGGTTTTTTGAGTTCCCTACAGGAGAGACTGGTTATTTGTATACATTTTATTTCATTTATAAAGTTTATAAAGTTTTATTTGTTATTGTACAGAATTTAATCTTAAAATATGTTCTCTAATGTGAGTACTGTTTGTTTATGGGGAGGTTTTGAGTCAGTCATGGCCTCTTTCAGCTACGAGTGAAACGCAAGACCACAATCTGAAGTTCGCAGTTAACCCGGTAAACAGCAGCCCTTCACCAGCTCAGATTTCAGCGACACACCTGCATGAGAACTAACGTTATTTCGATAAAAAAAATATTCTAAATGCTAATTTTTAAATGTTACAGTTTTTATGTCTAAAATGCTTATTAAACGAGTTTAAATGTATGTAATATTGTAAACTATGTTGTATTCACCCAAATAAATTCAATTTGTCTTATATTTTGTCCATGTGTTCTTGCTTAATGATAAATGTTCATCTTTTGATTACTGCTGTTGCCTCTAATAATTCTTTGTGTGTTTATATAAGTTCCAGTCCATTTTAAACAAGCAATATAATAATTTTTAAACAATAGCTGACTTAAGTCCACTTCCAAACAAAGATTCACACATAATGTACTTATCTCCTTGTCATCCAAGATGTTCATGTCTTTCTTTCTTCAGCTGTAAAGAAATTATGTTTTTGAGGAAAAAATTTTAGCATTTTTTCTCCATATAATGGACTGATATGGTGCCCCGATTTTGAACTTCCAAAATGCAGTTTAAATGCGGTTCCAAACGATCCCAAATGTGGATGTAAACGATCCCAGCCGAGAAAGAAGGGTCTTATCTACCGTAATGAACGGTTATTTTCATAAAAAATAATACAATTTATATACTTTTTTAATGTCAAACGCTCGTCTTGTCTCACTCTGCCTGAACAGTTTTTTCCAGTTCATGAAAGTTAGAGTATGTTGAAAAACTCCCACCTCATGTTCCCCCTCAGCTTCAAAATCGTTCTATATCGCTGTTTTACCTTTTTTGTTAAGGGTGCTATCCATTATGTGGAGAAAAATGCTGAAATGTTTTCCTCAAAAAACGGGGGTACATTATATGTGAATCTTTGTTTTGGAAGTGGACTACTCCTTTAAATAAAATTAGTCAAATAACCCAGCATGTGTTCTGTCCAATATTTACCCAGAGCTGGGTTGCCAAATAACCCAAGTTGGGTTGTTTTTAACCTTGCATTTTTTAGAGTGTGTATATAAACACTGAACACACTGTTCATTTCCTGAAGTGCTCGGATCATAAACAAGTTGAGTAGTAATATAAAAGTGACATACAACGCTGCATCCAGGGCATTCGTTTCCATTCTCGCATGTTCGTCGTCGTGACTGGATCCCACCGCCACATGGAACTGTGCAGCGTTCCCATGGAGACCATGCTGACCAATAGACATGTGGGGGGCACGGCAGGTGCTCGTTGCAGTATCTAAAAGAAATTGAAACAAACATTTCAGCATGCATATAAACATTTATTCACAAACTCATCTCCTAGCTACTCACCCAACCCATCCTAATTATGCAATAAAAACAATGGCCTCAATAACTGAATACGAGTCCTCTGAAGGGAAAGAAAATATATTTTTACTTCAAAATAAGAATAGAATAAATTTCAATATCCTTCTCTCCTTGAAATTATCATAGAAGCTAATGGTAAACATTTCAGGAGTACTTGATGCATCAAGCCATGTTAAAAAAAAAAAAAATAGTATTAGCTTTGAACAAGGAAAAAGATATTTAATTCTACAGGTAGGACCTGCAAACAAGCGATAATGACTGGCTAGCAGTTATGTAGGTCTGCAAGGACAGGAAATGCCTAGGTTAACCTTAGTGTAATGAGCACTGATGGAGCTGTGTCTTATCTAAATGAGGTCTGCAGGAAGAGCGAGAGGGGGCTTTCTGGGCCCGTCTGTCCACTTGCAAAGCCAGACGTGTGGGATGTACGAGTAGTTGTAATTGAAAGGTAGTCGGTATAAAGGTAATTGGTATAAAGCATGATGATTGGACACACACAGTCAATCATTCCAACTCTCATGTGGTCTCACAGCAATCAGTGGATCTTTGAAAGGAAGCGAATAATAAATGAAGTCAGCTTCCTTTTGAAGATACGCTCATAACCAGAACAAAGGCTCGGAAAATGAATCAAAAAATAACCTCAACCATCCTGAGCCTGTGATGACCCCGAACCAGAAAAATAAGAGTACAGGATACAAATAAAGCAGGAAAATCTGATCTAATTCTTACTGATTTTAAATGCTAAACCTGTCAAATGGGTTTATTCAACATGCAGTCTTTAAAACTTATGAAAGCTACTGACCTCATGTGACCTCACGCAAAATAGGCGTTATATATTCACAGCTGCGTTATGTATTATGGAAAAAAAAAAACATTTTTAGTCAAAAATGTCATCTTAACCATTCACGATTGATTTTAACCAGGTGGTAATGCTTTGGCTTGAGTATTTAAATGAAGCCACTGTCATTCTTTTCACTACAGACATCTTTTCTATGTAAATTAGGCTTATTATAGCTTGCGATTTATTAACAAAACTTCGTTTCGCCTGCCGAAATAAACACCTGTGAAAAGAAAATGTTTGTATAAGGAAAGAAAATCATGGTCTAGACTTCCATATGGGCGATATTTATCTGTAGAAATGCAGAACACTTGAGGGAAATTACAGAAGATGCATTTTTATTTTCCTGCGCCTGCGACCACTTTCTTCAAAAGAGATGTTTGATGATATGTGCAAATTAGAATATTATCAGTTTCAAATATGAAACAGAAAAACTATTCGAAAACAGGAAGCGGTACACATTCCCACTGGAGATCCACAGATCACGGCAACTTGTTGTGATGTAGCGCGCAATAAAAAAGTCGAGAGATCCATATGAGAAAGATTTATAGCCCAGGGAAACCCACTGCCAATTTGCATATGCAAACAGCGTTCATTCAAATCGGATTTGCTAAGTTTAACAAGTTTGCCCCTGTTCTGGCACAAAAAAGGAGAAAGAAACAAACGATCAAAAGAAGAAAGAAAAACTGGTAATTAATAGCACATTTGAGATGGTGTATGAAAAGAATGAGGGAGCATGTAAAAAAAAAAAACACATTCATTTATCAAATGGATTTCAAGCAGAACAAAGTAGTGGAGTGTTGCAAAAACAGTTCTTTTGCCTGCGGGCGTTCTGTCTTGTTTTAGAGAGTTTCTGAGCACAAATGGATGGGAGTTGCTGGCTTGGCGTTTACAGACACCCTGTGCCGGATAGATATATGGCTCTAGACCAGGGCTGGATTATGGACCAGGCCAGTGGGGCCACCGTCAGGGATTTCTAAAGCCTCAGGCTGTATGACCTGAGAGAAAAAAAAAAAAAAATCAAAACTAGGGCCTGTAGAACTTACAGAGAGAGTTGACTACTAGGCTCCAGGGCTAGACAATAAAAGGGTGCTTGTGCCAAAGCCAATGCAGACATGGAACATGATAATTTCATTTTTATCTTTTGTACAGGATAATCCACACATCCATCTTATTTTTCAACACGAGAGTAAGCCTACGGACGAGACTTCCGGTGATTATAGGGAAATAACGTGAAGAACAACAACGTGCAGTACACAGTAAAACTGTTTGCACTACAAACCAGTGTGTTCATAATTAAAATAATACATAGTAAGACACAACAATCTGCAATATCAAGCAGCAAAATGAGCTGTACTGTATAGCTAAAGATAGCTGGACGCAGATGAGACCCAAAGCCAGACCCACAAAATTTGCAAAAGGTTGCGCCAGCTCTTACACCATTTCAATTTTTTTTTAATTTTTTAATTTTCTTTTAAAGTAAATTGTAATAACTAAAACGCATGTCTAACTGTCGGTGCCGATAGCCTCGTGGCCAGTGCGTCGACATGCAGCGCTGTTACGCTTCGGGCGTCCCGTGTTCGAATCCCAGATCGCGGACCTTTCGCCCCCTCTCTCCCACTTCATTTCCTGTTTCTGTACTGTCCTATCAATAAAAAGGCAAAAATAAAAAAAACAATTGAAATAACGAAACTTACAAAATTTAACAGCAACTTACTAAAAGTTTAACAAAAATCTATATTTTAAGGCCCTATGAAATACATTTTATTATTATTTTTTGTCAATTTCTGTTTTATTTTTTTCTATAAATTTTCTGGATTCTATTTAAATGGTTTCATTCAATTTTAATAAACACAAGGATCTCTAAATAATTGACTTTATAATTTATCATTATTTTCTTTCTTTTTTTTCAGAAATACTGTTTTGTGTATTTACATTTTTGTGCTAGACAAATTTTAGTAAATAATTTTTCTGGTAAATATTTTGTTGTCTGTGCCATTCGTTCACACAGACACACAGAACAAGCAGGACTCATATTTAAATAGTATTTTGTGGCTTAATATTTACAGACACTAGTCCATATCTTTTGATGTATTCATCCAAAATTTGTCAAATTCCATGCCATTTTTTTAATGACTGGATTAAAGTGATTCTGTCCACATTTTCCATATCACAGCAATCATACGGCCCTACATATAATCTTAAGAAATATTATTTATATGAAATATGTACACTACTGTACAAAGCCTTTTCATGTCTTATTTGATCAAAAATACAGTAAAAACAGTAATACTTTGAAATATTATTACAATTTAAAATACATGTTTTCTTTTTCAATATATTTTAAACTAAGTCCTGTGATGCAAAGCTGGATTTTCAGCAGTCGTAAGTGTCAGACTTGATGCTCAAGAAACATTCCTTATTACTAATGTTTAAAAAAAGTGCTGATCAATATTATTTGTAAAACCGTGATACTTTTTTTTCTTTTTTCAAAATTCTTTGATGAATACAAAGGTCAAAGAACAACATTTATTTGAAATATAAATAGTATAAAATATGTCTTTACAGTCATCAATCAAATCCTTTCTGAATAAAAGTATGAATTAATATATAGCTGTAATATAAATAGTATAAATAATAATAAATATGTCACGGTTGGGTGCTGTAGAGACTTGCACGACAAAGGAATAATCCACAAAGTATTTTATTTAAATCCACAAAACGACAACAAGAAAACTA
>JAHKKF010534250.1:0-20765 GCA_019740295.1 Labeo calbasu
GAGAGACAAACTTTTAATTCTGAGAAAAAGTCAGAATTCTGAGTTTGTCTCGAAATTCGGACTATTTATTGCGAATATTTTTCGCAATTGCAAGTATATATCACGTAATTCTGAGAAAAAAAAGTCAGAATTTAGAGTTTATATCTTGGAATTCTGACTTTATTTCTCAGAATTGTGACTTTATTTCTCGCAATTGCGAGTTTGTATCATGCAATTCTTAAAAAAAAATAAGTCACAATTGCGAGACTGAGCAGTTCTGAGACAAAAACTGAATTCCAAGTTTTTATCTTGAAATTCTGACTTTATTTATCAGAATTGCGACTATTTCTCGCAACACGCAATTCTGAGAAAAAACGTCAGAACTGTGAGCTAAAAAGTCGCAATTTCCGTTTTTCATTTTTCATTCAGTGATGAAAACGGGCTTCCATATGTTCTCATAGAAAACATGCATTTTTTATATCTATTTATTTAATAATTTACAATATACGTGTGGATTTGGTGCTTAAGAAACATTTTTAGTGTTGAAAAACTGCCTATTTTTTTGAATAACCATGATACTTTTTGGTATTTTTTTATAAAATCAATTAAGATGAGATGGTTTTTGATTATTTAAATTGAATGAAATTATTAAAATGGAATCCAGAAAATTAATGGAAAAACAGAGAATTTGGTAAAACAATAAATAAATAAAACTGAATTCGAAAATGTATTTCACGGGCATTCAAAATGTCATTTTTGTTAACATTTTAATAAATTGCTGTTAAATTGTGCAAGTTTCATAATTTCAAATAATTAGACATGTTTTCTGATTAATATTCTCTGGAGGAAAAAAAAACAGAATTTGAATTATTAAAAAAAAAAAAAGAAACTGACAGATTTTTCATTTTGGGGTGAACTAGCCCTTTAAGTTGTACCCATTTTCAGCTAAATAACACATCCTTCTAAAAACCTGGGGGGAAAGCCGCTAAGGATTTTTCTGGCTTTCTTTTCTCACCAAATTTGCTGTGTACGTAACTGAAAAGAAGTAACTATTTGCTCTAAAAAGGTAAAAACTAATGTAAGGTGTTCTTTCGTTTATTTAAGCCTGGTTTCAAGGCAAATAGAGCACAATACCTTGGCTTCTCCGAGGCTTTTAAGACCTAATTAGTCTCTTGTGCCTTTCCAGACAGATGAGAGGACTACAAATACACAGAGTCAGAAAACGGAGGTTCTCTTTTGAACCCACTGAGAAGTCACAGAGGGAAAATGTCTTAGAAAAAAACACTAATGAAAATTTAAAGGAAAATAAGGCCATGCAAAACTTATCATGAGAGGCCAGGATGTGCCTTCAATAGAGCGAAGGAAAGTTTAAGTCAGAACATTATACGTTTGGAAAACCTTACGTTTAGCTGGTTACGGTATGTGAATGCATTAATAAAATCATCGCAGGTTTGACAAGTTGTCGCACGGCGTGCATTGAAGCTGAACAGAACAGCAATATTTCTGTCACTCCTACTCAAATGTTTGACAGAGCGAGTTAGAACAGTGCAGATAACGGATGCGTTAATTGACGAAGATTGTAATGTGACCATATCGGTGCCAGTTGAAGCGTGTTGTCAGTCATTCCTTCAAACCACCGTAGGCTGGTTCTTTGATATCCAACATATCAATCAAAACATTTCCTGAAGGAAATATCAGTGTGTGCAAGGCAGAAAAAGAAAACCAGTCACCATTCCGTACGCAAATATGACAATGACATCAACGCTCAATTAGAATTTGAATACTGTATCATTGTAAGGCTTTCAAATGTTAACGTACCTTTTTTTACAAAATTTATTGTATTAAACAAAGGAGGGTTAAAGTAACAACAGAAATCTGTATTATGGAAAATAACAACCATACAGTATAAGCCAGTGAGCCAACAGCTCACAGTCGTATGAGGGTTGCAGAATGCTGCCCCCTGTAGGAGAGCAAAAGTACTTTACTTTTCTTCCCAGAAGCGTGACATGCATTCTTTCATTCCTTTCATCTGCCTCCATCTCAGTGTGCCGTTATTTGGGAATGTGTGTAGGTGTGAATTTGTATAGATATGCAAATAAAGAGCAAGTCCAGGCTAAATTAGTCAGATAACCATGATCCAAAGCGCTTCGGCTTTTCGTATCACTGTGAGACAGGATATCTTTACATAATCAGGATCACTTCAAATCCCCATTTACACACTCAAATGCACATTTACTCACTCTTTGCATATCCATCTCCTGGATAGATGTGGCGATTATAGACATCCATTATGTAAACGCGTCTGTCTTCCAGGAAATCCCGCTCGTGGCCGTTTCCCTGCAATATGCATCAAGGAGAAGATATAAGATCATATTACGTGAATAACTACAACTGAGACTAATGTTGCAAGTTTCACTAACTACAGTGCATTAAATATGTATAATAAAGATATGCTTGTCTAGGAGATATTCAGGCCTTTATGCACATTTTGCACCTGGTTTTGGGAGAACATCTGCAGGATTTAACATAATGGACTTTAATATAGTTAAACGTATTACAATGAGATGAAATTGCTATATTAAATTAGAATATTCAATAAGTCAGCATGCAAAGAATGAGTCTTTGTGAATGATGAGGGCTCCCATTCTGTGGAACACTGCAGGACCCCAGGTGAAATTCCTGCTTAAATACTGCAAAGAAAGCACATTTTGTCTCATTTTCACTTAAAAACATACACTGCTGTTCAAAAGTTTGATATCATAAGATTTTTTATGTTTTTTTAAATAATTTTCTTATTCAGCCTTGCTCATCAAGGCTATCAAAAAATACAGAAAAACATATAATATTGTGAAATATTATTACAGTTTAAAATAATGGTTTTCTATTTTAATATTAGAATTTTTTCCTGTGATGCAAAACTGAATTTTCATCAGCCATTACTCCAGTCTTCAGTGTCATATGATCCTGCAGAAATCATTCTGATATGCTGATTTATTATCAAGGTTGAAAACAGTTGTGCTGCCTAATATTTTTTTGGAACCTCTGATTTTTTTTTTTTTTCAGGATTCTTTGATGAAAAAAATGTAAAAAAAAAAAAAAAAAAAACAGCATTTATTCAAAACATAAATCTTTTTTTAACAATATAAGTCTTTGCTATCACTTTTTTTTTTTTTTTACTAAAGAATGATCAAGAATCCTGAAAAACGTAGCACAGGTTCCAACAGAATATTAAGCAGCACAACTGTTTCCAACATTGAAAATAAATCAGCACTTTAGAATGATTTCTGAAGGACCATGTGACACTGAAGACTGGAGTATTGATGCTGAAAATTCAGCTTTGCATCAAAGGAATAATTATATTTTAAAATATATTCATATACACTTATTGTTATTTTACATTGGAATAATATTTCACATTATTACTGTTTTTTCTGGAATTTTGATCAAATAAATGCGGCCTTCATGATCATAAGAAACTTAAAAAAAACATATAAAATCGTACTAATCCCAAACTTTTAAAAGGCAGTGTATAGACGTCCTCAAAACAAAGAATAAACCATAACACAAGAAAGTTTTATGGAAAGTGTAACATTTAAAAAATAATTACATAATAATTTTATTATTAATTTGTTAATAATATGATAATCTTCCTTCAACACATTTAAAAAAAATTAACAAAATTATTAAAACCACCCCTAGTGCCCATTCCCATAACACACTTAATAATAATAATAATAATAATGGCAGTAAAAGGCCATTTTTAATTGGAAAGCTCTTCAGGTAAAATTAATAAATTAAATTTTGCTTCAAGTAAATTAATCTTGTCTTATTTACTTTTAGATATTTTTACTATATATGATGAAAACAACAAAAATACAATAATAGTAATCTCCCATGGAGATGATGGAGACAGCAGATGGACAACAGAAAATTTGCAGACTAAATACTGCAAAGAAAGCATATTTCCTCCTGTTCCATTAAAAAACATATATACATCCTCAAAACAAAATATATAAAACGCTGTAAAATTAAAAAAAAAAAAAAAAAAAAAAAAAACTAAATAATTTTAAAATAATTTAAACATTTTCTTTCTTTCATTTCTCAATATTTAAAACAACTGAGTACATTTTTAATTAATAGAAAGATCTAAAGGTCAGCATTTATCTGAAATAAAAAGATTATGTAACATTCAACATCATACCATTCAAAAGCTTGGATTATATGTATAATTTTATTTTTTGAAATTATAGAAATTAATACTTTAATTCAGCAAGGATACTTTAAATTGATCAAAAGTGATGATAAAGACATTTATAATATTACAAATGATTTCTATTTCAGATAAATGCTGTTCTGAATTTTCTATTCATTAAAAAAAACCTGAAAAAAAAAAATTGTACTCAGCTGTTTTCAACATCATAATAATAATAAATGCTTTTTGAGCAGCAAATCAGAATATTAGAATGATTTCTGAAGGATCATGTGACTGGAGTAATGATGCTAAAAATTCAGCTTTGAAATCACAGGAATTAATTAGATTTTAAAATATATAAAAATAGAAAACAGTTATTTTAAATAGCAAAAATATTACAACATTTTACTGTTTTTGCTGTACTTTGGATCCAATAAATGCAGGCTTGGTGATCAGAAGAGACTTTTTTAAAAAAACATTAAAAATCGTACTGTTCAAAAACTTTTGACCTGTGGTAATAAAATAATTCTTTTTGCAGTGTATCCCATGGAGATGATGGAAACAGCAGATAGATGACAGGAAATTTGGGACAAAGATATGTATTTCATAACTATTGTATTTTGATGTATTTTACAAAACTGTTCACCCAGTGTCGGCTCACAAAAATCTCAAAACCACTTGTCAACAACAGTTACTATAATGCGGTGTAATACAAGTGTCCAGTGTGAATGCAACTGCTTTTGTTTTTGAAATAGAGCATGACTGACAGCAAGAGATGCGAAGATGAGCTTTTCCTCAGCTCTCAGAAATGCTAAATATTGAGCTGTGTGTTCTGAAGACATAACATTTCCATCTCTCTTCATTCCATCCTCCTCATCTGTCACATACAGCGTCTGGCTATTGTCACTTTTAATTTAAAACTGCTGCAAGGCCCTCAACTCATGTGTATGACTACAGCCTCTTATTCCAAAACAGCCCTGTCTCTCTGCTCACAGAGACCGTTAGCCAATTACGAGACTATGAACCGTGCGTTAGGGACACATTCACATTCTCCTGTCTGCACCATCTGTGCACTCAAGCAGCAAAACCTTGCTGCTGGCAAAAAGATATCCGTGTAGCAATTTTGAGTTTGGTCCTCTGAAATCTAACAGGCAGCTTACATTAATAATATATACAGAAGTGATTACTGAACATGCAGAAGCCCTTAAGTTGCACCGATGGTCTCTAGTAGAGGTGAACTGTTATAGAACGGTAATATTATCTAATGCGTCAATGCTATTATAAGACCAGAGGACGGAAGGTACAGTATTTCTGCAACAGAGATCAAGTCTGCAGTCACCTCAGAACTGGAACACCCAGTGGCTTGTTTGCTAATATAAGCACTTGCTGGAAATGTCAGATGGACCATTTCATTGTTTTCATGTAGATTCACCCTCTTTAGTTTGCTACAGGCAGTCAAAGAAGTAATGGAGGATGCTGTCTGGATACAGTATATGATGACATCAAGTATTCAGAAACTATAAAAACAGTTAGAGACGTTAAGAGATGCCGTTATTATTACTGAAAAATGAAAAATCGTGTCTTTTAAATCCAATAAAGTTATATATACAGTTGAGGTCAAAAGTTTACATACACCTTGCAGAATTTGCAAAATTATTTTACCAAAATAAGAGGGATCAGACAAAATGCATGTTATTTTTTTAGTACTGACCTGAATAAGATATTTAACATAAAAAAACATTTACATATAGTCCACAAAAGAAAATAAATGTTAAATGTATAAAAATGAACCCATTCAAAAGTTTACATACACTTGATTCTAATAATGTTGTTACCTGAATGATCCACAGCTGTGTTTTTTTTTTTTTTTTTTTGCTGGGCGGGATCAGGGTAAATTTAACATATTTTGTCTTCTGGGAAACATGCAAGTATCTTCTGTAGCTTTTAAAGGGGAATTCTAAATGAAAAAATAAGATATTTAGGCAAAATAAAAAAAAAATGTACACATCTTCATTCTGTTCAAAAGTTTTCACCCCCGGCTCTTAATGCATCAGTGACCATTTGAAAGTCCTCAGTGTGAAAAGATGGATCTCAAAATCATACAGTCATTGTTGGAAAGTGTTAAAAAATACAAAAATGCCGAAAAACCAAAGAATTTAAGAATCAAGCATATGTAAACGTTTGAATGGGGTCATTTCTATAAATTCAACTATTGTTTTCTGTTGTGGACTATATGTAAACGTCTTTTATGTGAAATATCTTTTTCAGGTCAGTACTAAATAAAAAACAACATGCATTTTGTATGATGCCCCTTATTTTGTTAAAATAATTAACATTTTGCAGATTCTGCAAGGTAAACTTTTGATCTCAACTCTATATACACATTAAAAAATCAAGTATTGCATTTAAAAAATAAGTACATATATATATATATATATATATATATATATATAAACATACAAATTCTAAAACCTACCCTAAAATGAAAACTAATCTAACAATACAACCCAATTAAAAATATTAATAATTAAATATATTTAATAATAGCATATCAGTTACTCTAAAATAACACTAAACAAGAACAAACCTACAGCTCAGCCTATATCCTGATTCTTAACGTCCAGTCACTTCACTTCACGTCATATAATCATATATTATTTATATAATATGAATAATAGCTTACTTTTGAAAATATGACTAGCTGAACACTCACTTGATCTCTGTAACCCTCCTGTTACTGGATACATTTGCTAGTGGAGCAAGTTCATTATATTATATTATTCATTATATTATATATTAATCATAACTGACTGCAAATTTGCATTTCTGCGATGATATTACTAGCTAACACTTTTGACCTTGCGTTACGATGACGTACATCCACACCGCTAGGTGTCACTATAGATCTAATATGACTGCTGTATCAGCCTGTCTTAAGTCATTGTTGCTAACAACTACTTTTACTACTTTGATTCCTGTCATCATATAAAAGTTAAACTAACAATTTGTGGTCACATTGTGAAGATAATCCTGGTTATTAGCAAACACTTGTGAATTCATACATGCAACTGTTGTCGCCTACAGAGACCAGCGCCTGCCATTACATGTCATAATGTTAAGCCTTTAATTGGAGCTTTAACGCCAACTTCTCCCCTCTCGATATTTTCACAGCCTTTAAACCCAGCTGAGACAGCGCTTTCAGGCACATTTATATGCCAACATGAAGATTCCCACCTTTGTTCTGCTTGTGGCTCTCCATGAATTATTCACCCGGCAATAGTATTGATCTGATCTTGTTGGCTTAGTCGATGAGCAAAAGACTATAATTACAATCAAGCCACACTTAAAAATGCTTATGGCAGTTTTATGTGCTACTGTAGCACCAAAATTATCAGGAACAACAGCTCCTGGGTCTATGAGAACTTAATTAATAGGCTGGGCTAATTAGCAGAGGAGGTGACTCATTAGCAAGGAGAGTGCAATATACTGCAAATTTGAGGGAAACATGTTGATTTACACTAATTAAAGGAAGGATATGACGTGTTAAATGCCCATTTTCCACAAGTTGATATGATTCATTAGGGTGTTAATGAGAAGTCTAATATACTTTGGTTAACATTTCTCAGTGGTAGTGTAAAAAAGACCCTTTTTACCTTGTCAAGTCAGCCTTTTTTAGAGTGAGCCGTTTTGTTGCATTTCCCTTTAAATGCTAATGAGCTCTGCTTACCCTGCCCCTCTCTTCTGTGGGCTGACGAGCCCTGTTTACTTTAGCCGCATTTAGCAGCCAAACTTGTTGACTAGCACATTATTAGGAACTGCGATTTGCAAAGATGCACAAAAAACACTTACACCCCACTTCTGCTAGAGGCAAAGCTGCATCACGAACGAATCGCACGAACATAGACGCATTTGTGCAGATCGGGGATCAGTGCATTTCCTTCAAAAACGAAAATAACGTTAACCCTCTGTTCATTATTACATCCAACAAAACACCTCAACTGGAGACATTCTTGTCTTCCCCCGCACCGGAGTCGAAACAATGGCGGTCGGAGTGTTTACAGCTCACTCAGCTCACTCAGGGCGGGTCTAAGGTAAGACAGTCATGTCAATCAACTATCGTGGGAGTGGCCTTAGTCAGTGTGATGTCACACAGACAAGTTGCAGAGAATGGCTTGATTTGAAAAAGGAGATATTACTTCTAAAGATAAAAAAAACACCGCTGGGTGGATTTTTATCATTATAGGGTGGTTGTGTACACACACTGCCAACGCACATTTATGATTAAACAACATGTAAAAGTGAGTTTTGCATCCGATGACCTTTTTAAGACTAGTGGTTGACTAACATGGCTGGCTGTCAGTAAGTTTATTTATTTATTTATTTATTTGAAAGAAATTAATACTTTTATTCAGTAAGGATTCTTTCTATTCATTAAATAATTCTGAAAATCTTGGTTTTCACAAAAATGTTAAGCAGCACAACTGCATTTTACATTGATGATAAGAAATGTTTCTTAAAAGGATAGCTCACCCAAAAATGAAAATCTCACCCTCAAGCCATCCAAGATGTATATGACTTTCTTCTTTCAGGCACAACATGTAAGTTTTCTCTGCTAGAGGGCACATATTCAAAACAAACAAAGAAACGAAGGTGTCGCCGTGATTGAGTGTGGAATCACTGGGAGTTGTCGTCTTCACCCCCACAATCTGTCGGGACATCAGAAATCATGTCCATGGATGAGCTAATGTATTAAAGACTTATTAAGGTCACTGTAGTATGAAGCAGGGTGGGGCTGAAAGACACGGAAGCGAAATGAGGACGCTTGAGCGATTGCTAATGAAGGACAAGTGCGATACATGGCTCGAAAGCAGCAGAGTTTTTATTACGCTACATTCGAGTGCTTCTGCTTCTTCCGTTCATATGTATGTAGAAAAAAGCAGCGCTGTTTTATAATACTAGATGCATTTGAGTGTGTTAAAAGTTCTGTTACAATGCTACTTTGTGTGTTCATCATCTCTCTAATAAAATGCATAATATATTAAAGTGTCTTTGGGGTTTCAATGTTTTCTACAAAATTTCTATGGAATAATTGCAATGACATAGTCCATTACACTAGTTAAAATTGCTTATTTCTCTGGATTTAAAGATTCTTCAAACATTTGGGATAATACAAGTACACAATTCAGCAAAATACATAACACTGTTTTAGTGTTTTTTGGATATTTTAATAATTTATTTTTAAAAAATCTTACATATTGTGCCTTTAAAAAATGTTGTGGCTCTTCCAAACTTTAGAATGGCAGTGAATGGGTGTTAAGATTTGGAAGTCCAATAAAGTGCATCCATCCATCATAAAAAATACTCCACACAGCTCCACTAACTGTCGTATGCATGTTTATGAGAGACTGGTGTTCCAGTGGATGGGGAAGTGTAAGAATATGCAAGTAATGCACAGAAAAATAAGGGGTCAGAATTGTACCTTTTGGGGTACAACAGCTTGGCGCTGGAGCAATACCCTTAAAAGGACATCTTTGTACCTTTTTACCCCTAATAGGTACATATTAGTATCTTAGAGCAGTAATATGCACCCTTAAGGTACTAATATGTACCTATTAGGGGCAAAACGGTACAAAGATGTCCTTTTAAGGGTACTGCTCCAGTGACAAGCTGTTGTACCCCAAAAGGATATTTTTCCTACACAAATGAATCGAGTCACTTTAGAAGGCCTTTATTAAGCCCTGGAGCCTTGTGGAGTGCTTTTTATGATGGACGCACTTTTGTGGGCTTCAAAATCTCAACAGCCATTCGCTGCCATTATAAAGCTTGGAAAAAGTCAGGAGGACATTTGTTAATGTAACTCAGAATCATATACACCTAGGATGGCTTGAAGGTGAGTAAAGGATGGGGTATTTTTTTCATTTTTGGGTGAACTACCCCTTTAAAAATGAGAATTTTAATTTCATTCTTTTCAGCAGGGATTCTCTTAGTATAGGTAACATATGTTTTGCTTTCTTTTCATTCAAATTATTTAGAAAAACTATAAAACAACCAACATTAACATTAACTGAAAATCTGACAAAATAAAGAATGATACCTGTCTCAGAAGTGATGAGTGTGACAGCCGTCATCTGAAACTCTTTGTAGCTGATTGCCCATATAGAGCTCTGCTGCTTAATTCAACTCTTTACCTCAGAGTCCTTGCTTGTGAGACAGCTCTCTTTTTCATTCTGTTATCTCATCAAGCACTTCCTTGTCTCTTTCGCTTCATCCATCTCTCTCTCTTTTGCCCGGGTGAGCATGACGTCAAACTAAATATTTTCTGCTCACCTTCACTGTCCCCATTGTCCACAGAGAGAAGCAAGATCACAATGAACACGCAGTCTCACAAGTGCTTAGCTGCTTTGGTGTTAATTAGTTTGTATGTCAGCCTATAAATACACTTGTGACCAAGCAAATATCATGACGACGAGGATAAATCATTAACTGGCATATGGCAGATATCCATGTGAAGTCTACACTCCCAGTTAAGGATCATAAAACCCATAATTTAGTGAGAATGATTAAAGAAGAGTCATATTTTATTAAAGAGGGGGATAATTTAGCATCTCAGCACTGCATTGGATGTGACATATTCTACAGCTGCTAAGAGCAACAGAGTAGCTTCTTACAATATTCATGTATGATCTATAAATGGGTCATATAATGCAAAATTAAAAATTTCTTGATCTTTTGAAATAAGAAAGACTGGTGTACATTACTATGTAAAAGTCTCTTATGCTCACCAAGGCTTCAATTATTTTATCAAAATTACAGTAAAACTGTAATATTCTAAAATATTGTTACAATTTAAATCTTTACTAATTTAACATATTTAAAAATGTAATTTATTCCTGTGAAAAAGAATATGCCAATATGACTTTGTAAAACTTTGGGAAAAGAAACTTTTAAGTGGACTACAAAAAAATGCATGATATGACTGTTTAATGCTCTTATAAGTTGGTAAAATAACTACAGAAAGAGCCATTACCTCATTACACACTATAAGAGCACATACAATATCATAACACACTTGACAGCCCAAAAAAGTATCAATGCCATCATTCTGTAGCGATTGCCATGGCAATCATCTTAATGACACACTCAAAAGCTAACACTAACGGAGCCATGACAACGGAAGAAAGCATGTTTCAGCTGCAGAAGAGTCAAAGCTATTGCGTATAAGTAATCAGAGTGCAGAGTTATTGATTTCGCCTCCAAAAAGGGGGTATTATCTCGTCTACGGCATCAATTGCATTGACTGACAGAGTGGAGTTGGGAAAAGGACTGCTCACCTGATGGGCGTCTAGATCGATGATGGTGGCCCTGGCAACTCCCTCTACCCTCTCAAAAAGAAACTGCGGAGGGAAACGCACAAGGGAGGCAGTTAGGTTGTGTCTGACAGAGGAACAAATTGCAAAGAGGTTTGTGGATCTCATGACATAGCAACAATCTGAGAGTGGAATGAATGTGGGGAAAAAAAGAAATCAATGGATGAGTTTCAGTAAAAAAGATGGTACATAGATACCAAACTTGATATTTGTACCCATGAGTCCGTGCAGTATTTTATAATGAAAGGATCAAACTCAGAGGCTGGATTGTTTGAGAGATGCTACATTAATTTGCAGAGTAAAAGGTTTAATGACATGTTTATGTAAGTAATCCTCTTATCTTTAGCCTGTTTATTTCTTAAATAGAGTGAGATTACATTACTTTTTAATGAGGTCATATGATGCAATTTCATGTTTTCCTTTGTCTTTGGAGTGTTACAAGCTGTTTGTGCTTATGTAAGATCTGTCAAGTTGCAAAGATTAAAGTCTCAAACCCAATGAGATATTCTTTCTAAAAGTTAACACTCAGCCACGCCTTCCTAAAACGGCTCATTCAAACACGCCCCCACATATCTACATCACAGTGTGGGAAGATTTGCATAATACCGCCCAAATGTATACGCAAACAAAGAAGTCGTAAGTTTTCTTCTCGCTTTAGTAGTGTTGCAGCCGTCGCCATGTTGTGAAGACGCTGTGCGTTTTGTTGCGAAAGCAAAAGTACTTTGTTTAGCCTTACAAATGAATACACAACTAGAAATATTTCAGAACAGCACAACGCAAATACTCGAGTAAGTGCAGCGGATTTTACTGAGGAATGTTTCCTGAACCTGGGAGAGTAGCCTACATGCTGGCTGTGCACACTATAAAGTGGGGCAATTCCAACTTTGCAAGGACAGTCTGGCGCTTCTGACTCACAGCCTGTAAGTACATTTTTTAGATTTAAAGAATTTGCTACTAGCAACTTTTGAGCAGTGTAGAATACTGCTTGTTTGTAGTTTCTGTGATCACAAATGCAGGCATGATGTTATGTTTATGTGGCGCGGCGTAAAAAGACAGTATGAGTCATTATAATCAGTTATTATTTCCTCACTGGATGCAACAAATGCCTCATTTATAATGAGTTTTAATGTCTTTGTCTTGTGGACACGGCATCACAACATGGTAAGGGGCGTGACATTTCCATCACACGCTTGAGGTATTCGGCCAATCACAACGCACAGAATAGCTGGCAAATCAGAGCACACTGTGCTTTTCAAAACGATGAGCTTGGTAAAAATTTGAGGTGCTTCAGAAAGGTAGGGCAAAGAGGAGCACCAATAATGTATAGTATGTGGAAAATAATGTGTTTTTGAACCTCAAACCGCGTAAACACATTGCATTACATCAAATACACAAAATAATTTTAGCAACATCATATGACTCTTTTAAAATTACCAAACAGCAAATATACTTAATATGATCTAGGGACATCCACAAACCAAAAATGCTCAATTACAAAGTAAAAATGTTAGCCAGTAACAAAAGCAGGTGTTTGAATAAGAGTCATAAAGTTACAGTAGTAAACAATACTATATTTGATCATTTAGAGACGATGGGCATCAACTGATTTAGCTCCTCATTTATTTAAAAAAAAGAAATCCACCAACTATCATTATCCAAATTTTTTTTTTATTCATTTTTTTTTATTATTTACCTATTTTTAATATATATTACATTATTATTATTATGATTATTATTATTTCAATAACATTAATTATATATAAAAAATAATAATTATATAAGTGAATTTTAACTAAAAAGAACTGACTGAAAAACTATTCACTCAACACTATTAGATGTTGATACTGGTCATTTAAAAAAATAATTTTAGTCAGAAACTAATCTAAGATTTAAAGGGATAGTTTACCCAAAAATGAAAATTGGGTGAAAAGCAAAAATTACGACTTTATTCAACTAAATTATGCATTGTGCTACTCATGCATTGAAGACTGACACGGAATAGAAGAAATTGTTGAATAAAGTCATTGTTTTTATTTTCTGTGCACACAAAAAATGTTTTCGTAGCTTTATAAAATTAAGTTTAAACCACTGATGTCACGTGGACTATTTTAACGATGTCCTTACTACCTTTCTAGGCCTTGAACATGTCAGTTGCGTTGCTGTCTATGCAGGGTCAGAAAGCTCTCGGATTTCATCAAAAACATCTTAATTTGTGTTCCAAAATAAACGAAGGTCTTACGGGTTTGAACAGCATAAGGGTGAGTAATAGAATTTTCATTTTTGGGTGAACTATTCCTTTAAACTGTTGAGAATGTTTTACAACTGTGTTAGATGACTACTAAATTGCTAATAGGGGCCAGTTGTGCAATCTCTAATGTTTTGATGCAAACACCCCACCTTGATCGCTAGTGTGATGTCAGCATAGGCACAAAAACCTCCTCCTTTATCACTGGAGCAGTGGTGAAAGCCTCCTCCTGCAGAAAAAGCAGAAAAGAGCATTTAAAACAGTGAATGGCGTATAAAAATGGCTTGTTTTCCTGTGCCACCAGAAGATTTCCATCTGAATGTTCCCTCAAAATGTTGGTGATTGAGAGACCAGGTTTTAATTAGGATCATATTTATACATTCAGGCAACAGATCCAATCTGTCCTCCCATGACCTGCCACATTTAGCCTCATTAAATGACTTTGCACTCCGGAAACTCCTCTACAGGAGCGGGCCGGTTGCTGATTAGCATTTATTGCTTATTCACACGACCCCGCTTGCTGATTCACACCTTTCAATTACTGTGCAACACCCTCTGAGGAACAACGCTCGCATTTGAATGAACAGTCGGCCATTGTCTATTAATGTTTAGCAATGCAGAGGCAAACAGCAGCTCTGTTTCTCAGCGGCAAGAAGGAAATGGCTGAGCTAGCAGGAGCCATGCTTTTTCTCCTGCTTTCTTAAGAAACATGCATGAGAATAGAATAGTGAATGCATTGATATGTAGCCATCTTTGGGGAATTTTGCATGAAGCTACCAAAAGAACAACCCTGTTACATCTTAATATAAAAAAGTCTTTTTAAATGTATATTAAAAAATATATAATACATTAACAATAATAATAATAATACTAGCAATAATAAAGATATATATTAGCTATTTTTCTTTTTCCATGTTTCTCTTCTTATTTCTTATCTACTGTATGTGCAGTTTTAATAAAGGTGAAATATACAGCGGGAAAAATAATTATTTTTACATTAATACATTATTTTTCTCAGTAAATATATTTCCAAAGGTGCTGTTGACTTGAAATTTTCACCAGATGTTGGTAACAACCCAAGTAATCCACACATACAAAGAAAACAAAACATATAAGTTCATATATTAAGTTATGTGTAATAAAATGGAGTGACACGGGGGGAAAAGTATTGAACACATGAAGAAAGGGGGCTGCAAAAATGCATGGAAAACTAAGACACCAACTGAAATCTATCAGTAATTAGAAAGCAATCCTGCCCCTTGTCAGTGGAAATTAATATTAGCTTGTTCAGTACCAACACCTACAGTACCAGGATGATGAACATTGAAACAAGGTTGGACATTTCAGCAGGACAATGATCCAAAACAAAGCCAAGGAAACTCTCAATTGGTTTCAGAAAAAGAAAATAAAGCTGCTTGAACAGCCCAGCCAATTACCTGACTTGAATCTAATAGAAAATAAGAGCTAAATATCAGAGTTCATAGAAGAGGCCCCAGAACCTTCAAGATTTGAAGACTCTGTAAAAGAATGGGCCAAAATCACACCTGAGCAATGTATGCGACTAGTTTTCCCATACAGGAGCCGCCTTAAAGCTGTCATTACCAACAACGGCTTTTGTACAAAGTATTAAATAAATTTCAGTAGTTCAATACGTTTTCCCCGTGTCATTCCATTTTATTACACACAACTTGATTTCTGAAAATTGGTGACATGTTCAATATTTATTTATACCTGCTGTAGGTAAAATAGGATATTGTCACTAAGTTGGCAATAAGTTCAACAGTGACAAAATGAGAGGAAATTTGTTGTGACTAAGTAACATTTGGATGTTTGTGAATCACAACTTTAAATGATCAGTAGTCAAGGTTGCCAGGTTTTCACAACAAATCCCTTCCAATTGGTACTCAAAACTAGCCCAAAACTAGTCTAATCAAGTTATAACTAGGGCTGTCAGTTTAACATGTCAACTTAATTAATTAAATAATTAAATAACGTGTTTAAAATATTTTAACACAGTTAACACACTGGCCCCGCCCCTAGACCGGAACGTTATTTTATTAGGGGTGTAAGAAAATATCGATACACGTGAGTATCGCAATATTTTGTTTGGCGATACTGTATCGATTCTCAAAAACGAAATATCGATATTTAAAAAATCATACAAGTTTCATGGCAGATGCTTCGTTTTGAGTTTATATCCCGACCGCTAGATGGCAGTCTTAGCTCTGAACTTAAACAGTGACAGGAAATATTAGCATAAAGGCACGCCACTAATGTTATCGTTAATATAGCTCGCTGTTAGTAAAGGAGGATGAAAGAACAGTTCCTAGCTCCCGCCTCGGTGTACAAAGTTGAAGCGTGGCATCATTTCACTTTATTTTTCATTGATGTAATTCTTAAGTTCAGATCAAAATGTTATGGCATTGTCCCCTGGTTTCACAGACCAGGCTTAAGCCTAATCCCAGACTAAAATGCAAGTCTGAGCAGGTTCAACCGAAAGAAACTTGCACTGATTGATCTTAAGACATTCCAGACTAGTGTTGCAATTGTAAACTTAAACTGTGAACCTTTAAAGCAGGGTCTAAAAATATATATGATCTGTTTATAAAAGCTTACATTTAAAAACTAAGGAATCCTGGAGGAATTTTATTTATTTACTCATACTGCACAAAAAGTGGTTCAATAACATTGAATGTTACTTTTTTTTTTTTTTTTTTGCATATGGTGGTGTGTTCTTAATTACAGCTTTCCTTAAAGTATATCCTATTCTTAAAATAAGAAATATCCTAATATACTGCCTTGCTTACAGTATCGCAGTGTATCGCAACATATCGTATCGTAACCCCTGTATCGTGATATGTATTGTATCGCCAGATTTTTGGCAATACACAGCCCTACATTTTATATATCATATAATTGACTGTTGACAAATATGATGCAGGGCAACAACTCTACAAATGCAGCTATGCCCTAAAATTCAAGATATTGGTGCAAGAAATGACCCTGTATGTGTTTTGTCTCATATTTATATATATCACATGAGCAGCAAGAGCAATATGACACGAGTGCTGATTTTGTCAATCTTTCACAAGCTTAAATGTGATTTTATACAGCAGTTCAGTAAATATGACGCTGATATTGTGTTTTATTTTAAACACGATATTATGTCTTTTCTCAATTTTGCAGAGAATATATTACCTTTGAAGCCATAGCAGAATTGTTGCATGTCTCGGAGCAACACAGCGGTGTTTAGTTTCTGAATTAATCTGCGTTTTGAACGAATCATTTGAATCAATGATTCAAAAGCCCATTCATAAAGACAGCTATTTACTTCCTTACTGAATGAATCAGCAGTTTAAACGAATCTAATGAATACATGAATGACTCATAACAAAGACAAAAATAAACGCAATTCTTGTCAAGAAAAAGGAGACAGAAAAATAATCGCCTGCTTTAACACTCTAATTTTTACAGCGCTAAATATAATGTAATCATGTTATTGGGGGTCTCTTCAACCTGCACACACAAAAAACAACCCAATTCTGTGGGAAAACCACAGACTTGGCAACACTGTCGATTGTTTTTCTGAGATGGAATCAAATATGCAGGGAGCACAGAAAATCCATAAGCCACAGTAAGATGCACTGATTCTCACGGCAATTGTTTTTCGACTGATGATCGTGAACATTAGAAAAAGAACTCACCCACATTTATTGCCCATCCTCGATCCATTGCCAGCTTTCCAGCCTAGGTAAAAAGCAAAAAGAGAGAGAGAAAGAACACTTTACTTTCATGGTCTCATTTTCCAGCTGGCATTTTTCCCCTTTCGAGTCATCAATAAATTAACAGAAAAACAGAAATCTGTTCATATGCCGGATAAATCAAAAGCAGAGTAACTTGGTGCTAAAGCTGAGGGAGGATACAATATTATCTGAACTTCTTTCATCTCTGATTACAAATCCTTTTAACTTCACACAGAAGTTCTGTGCATATATTGTCTGCTAATGGTTTAGGAGGGGTTTGTGCAGCTTTTTATAGAGACTGTGCATTTCTAATATTTAAATACACTCAGTTTAGTCATTTATTTTAGTTGTTAATGGTTTTCTCATATATTCGTTCCTTTATTCACTTATCTGTCATCTTAGCTTTGCATTTTTGTTATTATCTCCCATGAACATAGGGAAAATCCAATCTATCGAACACATTTAATGCCAGTGGAATAACAGGAAATGTCTTCAAAATAGCATTTCTATCACAGCAAGGGTTATCCATTTGTCTATCGCAGATAAGACCATCGTCCAAGAGTGGCGCATTCCAATGAGCTTTGCAATAAAAAGAAAAACCGATGCTGCTTTGTTGAAATAATAATCAGATTTTCACTCGTCTTTCAAAATGAGACCAGATCGTGTTTTCTTTTATCATTCCTTCTTGTCAAAAGTAATCTAGTTGCCTCCACAAGTCTTTGGAAGCTCTGAATACTTCGCACTGCAGTACCACTGAGAGTAGTATAGCCTCTTATAGTTTATGTTCAGGGGCATTTTTCATAAATAGTTTATTGTGTACATTTTTTCCTGAGTCTTCAGTGTCACATGATCCTTCAGAATGCGTTTAAGAAACCTTTATTTCTTATTTTATTTGACATTTTTACATTAACATTTTAATCAATATTGTATTTATTAAAGCCATGTTTGAATCTCATCAAGTTAGTGTTTTTAAAGGAGAACTCCACTTCCAGAACAACAATTCACAAATAATTTACTCACCCCCTTGTCATCCAAGATGTTCATGTCTTTCTGTCTTCAGTTGTGAAGAAATTATGGTTTTTGAGGAAAGCATTTCAGGATTTTTCTCCATATAATGGACCTGATTGGTGCCCAGATTTTCAACATTTTCAAAATGTAGTTTAAATACAGCTTTAATGGGCTCTAAACGATCCCAGCCGAGGAAGAAGGGTCTTATCTAGTGAAGCGATCTGTCATTTTTTTTGGAAAATAAAAATTTGTATACTTTTTACACACAAATGCTTGTGTAGTACAAGCTCTGGGATGCGCGCTCGCGTACTATTGAATCACGTCGAAAGGTCACGTGGAACCACAGACCCAGTGTTTACAAAGCAAACGCGCAAAGACTAAGAAAGTGCAAGTAAGTCAAACGCTGTTTACAATCAAAAAGGTATAACAATGTCGGACGATTCTGAAGATGTAGGAGAAAATAATATGGAGTTTTTCAACATACTCTACCTTTTTGAGCTGGAGTACACAGATGATGAACTTGTGGTGATTCAAAGACATGATTCGTAGCAGTGATGGGAAGGTCGGATCATTTTACTGACTCTGACATTTGAGTCACGTTCAGCAAAATGAACAAATCTTTTTTCTAGTCATTTCGTTTATTTTAGCAAAATCAGCATCACGTGACAGCCCCATAAGATGAACGAACGACCTGAAAAACGTGAAGACTCGAAACAGGTGAACTAATTCCAGTACAGAACCTAATAGGATGTTGTGCATGCGCGACTGAACGAATCACTCCCCGAGACGACTCGTTCTTCCCGAGTCACATTAAAGATTAGTTCAAAATGAACGAATTGTTCAAGAACGACCCGTGAACGCGCATCCTAGAGCCTGTGCTACACAAGCTTTTGTGCTTAAAAAGTATACAAATTTTTATTTTTTTTTAAAACAATGATCGATCGTTTCTTACATTCTTTTACGTTCCACAAAAAAAAGGTTCGAAATGATATGAGGGTGAGTAAATGATGACAGAATTAAATTTTTTTGGTTGAACTATCCCTTAAATGTTTTTTTTTTAATTATTATTATCATCATTATGTGTAATGAAATGATACTCTAAATAAGAAACTAAATCTGCCAGCAGGGGGTAAATGTTTATATGAGTCATTTATTCATTTGATTCATTCAAACGGCTGATTCATTCAGGAATGAAGTAAATGGCTCTCATTAAGAATGGGCCTTTGAATCATTGGTTCACGTGATTCGTTTAAAACACGGATTCATTCAGAAACTAAACACCACTGTGTTGCTCAGAGACGCACAACAATTCTGCTGTGGCTTCAAAGGTAATATGTTCTCTGCAAAAACTGAGCAAAAACGCATAATATTGTGTTTAAAACAACGTCTTATTTACTGAACTGTTGTATAAAATCACATTTTAGCTCATGTCATATTGCTCTTGCTGCCTGTGTGATATCGTGTGATATGTGATATATATAAATATGAAACAACAACTCATGCAGGAGCATTTTTGCACCAACATCTTGAATTTTAGGGCATAACTGCATTTATGGAGTTGTTGCCCTGCATCATATTTGTCAACAGTCAACTGTATGAAATATAAGTTGACATACAGGTCTGGGGGTGGGGCCAGCACGTTAACTGCGTTAAAATATTTTAATCACGTTATTTTTCATAACTAATTTAAGTTAATGTGTTAAACTGACAGACCTAGTTTTTAAGCATTTTATTTAAACATTTATTAAAATAATAACTCAAGGCAGTAACAATTAAACAATATATTTTATTTGTGAACTTATGTTCAGCTATTCTTTTTAATAGTTAACTTGTAACTATTTTTAAATTATTCAGATCATCACTCATTAAAGCTTAGTAAATATTGGTCAGACACTTTATAATTTCACCAAGCTGATTACTCACTAAAAACTCCCACAGATCATCTTTTCTTCTCATTTTTATGTCTTATTTTATGCCATTATATTGTTCATTTAGATTGATTCGCAAACATGGAATGCACATGAACACAAGAGGCGGGATTTATCGCATAAACCATTCACAGCCGATCATAACCAGTCATATCCAATCATATCGTGATGGACGCATTGCCTCCTATCACGTGACTTTCCCCCATTCATTCTCAATTACCCCCGACCAAACCCATCGCATGCTTTAGGGGGTCCAATGGGCACAGGGGAGTATAATGTATTTGTATTACTGCCATTATTTTA
>JAHKKF010534251.1:5610-21531 GCA_019740295.1 Labeo calbasu
AGGTGTGCTGACCCCAAAATCTTTTAAAAACCTGGGCCAAGTTTAAACCAGTAACCAGGCATCACAGCTGGCAAAGGGGCATGTCTGACTTTGACATGTATTTATTAAATTATTATTGCTGGTCTTCAATGATAATGTCAAGTTACTTTAATGTATTTGCACCAAATTATTATAAGGCTTTATGCTAATATCGTCCAAAACCACACTTCGCCAGGGGTGTTTCCAAACTTTTGGAGGGCAGTGTATTTTAAATGATTGTGTTTCAGTACATAATAGAAGGATCTTAGTAAATATCTAAGATTTTAATACTTCTTGTGGGACAGCAGTTTGCATCAATTCTGTAGAATGTCGCATATATGTTATTGCTTTTTTTTTTTTGCTCCTCCAGACATTGGCCTGATGCAGAGGAAAGACAGAGAGAGAATTCCAGTCAGGTATTGCACTCTTGGCACCAGAGATGCTGCAAGGTAATTATTATATTACAAATATAATGTTTCTTTTCTTATACAGCAGTTTTAGAGTTTTATATTACATTTAATGCACCATGTTTTACCTGCCTGAGGCCCTTAAAGTGATAGTTCACCCAAAAATGAAAATTCAGTTATTAATTACTCACCCTCATGTCATTCCAAACCCGTAAGACCTTTGTTCATCTTTGGAACACAAATTAAGATCTTGAAATCCAAGAGCTTTCTGACTCTGCGTAGACAGCAACGCAACTTCCACGTTCAAGGCCCAGAAAGGTAGTGAAGGATATGTTAAAAGAGTCCAAGTGACATCAGTGGATCAACTGTAATGTTATGAAGCTACAAGAATACTTTATTCAACAATTTCTTCTCTTCCGTGTCAGTCTTCGACATGCATTCACGACAGTACTACAAATACACTTTCTAAAGATACTTTTTTTCCAAAACAAAAACGTTTTTACTAACCTTAAATGCTTAAGCAGTAGTGTACCTGAATTATCCTGTGTTTGTCTCCACAGGGATCCTCACACTCTTGTAGAACTGTCTGCTTTTTCTGCGATCAACCGTTTCCAGCCTTTTAATGTAGCAGTGTCCAGCAATGTTCTGCTGCTTATGGTATAAAGTGCTTTTATGAAGTGGATTTATGATATTACAAAGATTCAATACTGATGACATGAAAATCAGTTGTAGCCAATATAAACCTTTTTACCCACTTCCATTCATAGGATTTTCACTGTCACCTGACGACAAGTGAGGTGGTGGGGTATTTGGGAGGCCGATGGGACACTAACACACAATGTAAGTGTCATCATTTTTCTAACTACTGTGCAAACTAACAGCAAACTGGAGGTTAGAAACACTCAAAATGTATTACATCATGTTCCTCAGTGCTTACAGTCTTGAGGGCGTTCCCTTGCCGTACACGGTTGGCAGACAAAGACGCCGCCCCAGCTGTCGAAGAAGAGGTTAGTCTGCAAAAAAACATTTTTATTAGCTATAAAAACAAAAGTCTGAGTGGTTTACCTTATTAAATGTATTGCAGATTTGCCAAAATCTCTTCATGCGGGGGCTGTCATTGGTGGGATGGTATCACAGTCACCCACGAGGCCCCGCCCTTCCGTCTCTGCAGGACATCGATTCGCAGATGGATCACCAGCTCCGCCTACAAGGCAGCAGTAATGGCTTCCAGCCCTGTCTGGGGATTATCTGTGGTGCGTGATGGATTTCACAGATGATCATTACGCAACACAGCCCGTCTCTTATTAAATAATCTGTGTCTTTTCTTTTTATTTGTCCATCACTTATAGGACCCTATTATCATGGCAACCAAGGTGTGGCCTCCACCATCACACCATTCTGGGTAGTTCCCCCTCCTGAGGTAACTGCACTTAAACATTTACTGAGCAATTTGTAGCTTGCTAGTAGCTTGCTCTTATTTTCTTCTTCTGCTTAGCAACGACCCAATGATTACGGCATCCCAGTGGCGGTAGAGGTCACATATGTGCAAGACAACTTCCTCACAACAGACGTGCTCAACGAGATGGTATGATAACAACTAGCATGTTATATTTATGCAGCAACGTCCATCTTGGGACTTCTACTTCTGAATTGGAAATAGTCGTTTTACAAGAAATCACTCACTGGTTGTCTCTTCAGTTTCCTGCAGCTTTAGATAACACCTCAGTCTAGATTAAATTAAACCAGCGTCTAAATGACATCTTGTAGAATTAGTATGATGTGTAAAGTCTTGTGAGAAGCTTAGACTGACATGCGTCCTGTTTTCATGTCTCTGCGTGTAGATGCTGTTGGTGGAGTTTTATCGGTCTGCTCCTGACCTGGTGCAGTTCAGTCAGATGTGGAGTCCTAATACCTCAATACTCGACAAAATCAAGGTCCGCGGTCAATTTCTCTCCTTCATACACAAAAAACACTATCAATTTCATGATTTACAATTAACATCAAGAATATTCTTAAAGGTAAAGTTTGTAATTCCAATGCCATTATAGTGTGAACAAAGGGGACTGTCCAAACTCAAACAAATGTTTTGATATCAACTTAAAGACCAGACTTAGGGGTGGACGATATGTCCAAAATATTATATCACGACATGCGTAATTTTATTTCATAGTGACGTTATAAATCACAATGTTTTTTTTTTTTTTGCTTTAAATAAAGTCTTCATGGTTTCAACGTTTTTGATACCACAGAAGTGTCATTGTTTTTCACAAGCGTCAATATCACAAAAAACAAATAGTAGCCTAAATTAAAAAAAAAAAAAAAATCTCAACGCTCACTGAAGACAAGTAAATTACATAAGAAACTAATTACAAGCAATAGGACAAAAAAAGCTAATACTGTAATAAATAAAATGCTACATACACTGTATAAAGTAATCAAATGTTGAAAAATACTGCATATTCTTCACAATGTAAATTTTTTTTTTTTTGTATTAAAGTTACAATGGTTATTTAGTGAAAAGAGGGAAAAGATTTTCTCTTTTTTGCTGTTTGATTAACATGAATGACAAACAGCAAGGATAGTAGCAGTGTTGCCAAGTTTATGGTTTTCCTGTGGAATTGGGCTACTTTAACAATGTTGCCGCGGGTTGTTTTTCATGTCTGCTGGTTAAAGCGACCCCAATAATGTGATATTTAGCCACTGGAATGCGAATTTTACCAGGAGAATCCCACCAAAAAACATGTATTTCACTCACCAGAACGCATTTTTTACTCAAGGATCCCCCCGAAATGCAATTTGGTGGGTTTTGTTGTGAAAACCTGGGAACCCTGAATATTAGACTTTATATTTAGACTGAATATTAGACCTGAACATTAGTCACTTTAAGAGCTACCTGGACCCAATATATTGTTATACATGTGTTTTCTTTCTCAGCTGTTTGCTTTGAGTTGAGACTTAAATTACGGTTTACAGGGACACTTGCAAAGACCTATAAAGCGGCAAAAATAACTTATTAAATCACTTTTTTTTATCTGCAATGCTTGAAAATGCATGCAAACAAATTTTCCTGACCAGATAGCACAGCACGTGAGCGTGTAACCGCGATACAAAATCCAAAATCTCCACCGGTTTACAAATTTCTATCGGTTAATCGTGTCTAACGGAATATCGTCCACCCCTAATCGGACTGGTATAATTTCAGGAGGACTAAAGCTTTTACTTAACATTTTAAGTAACTGTCTTAAAGTTGTCTCTATCTATTATGCAAAGTAAGTGCCTTTATCGATAACTTCACAGCAAAGTATGTCTAGCAATATTTAAAGAAATGCTCTTTTTCTTTCATCCTCAGGCTTCTCTGAGTGGCCACGCACCCAAAGACCAGGCGTACGCACAGATCCTGGAGCACGTGTACAACCAGCTACGCAACACTCAGTGATCGAAACGGTTTACGTCTGTGCATTTGTGTTACGCTGTAGAACTGTTGACTTGGGACCTCCCGCCCTGTGCATTACCGTCTGCGCACTGTTATACTGTATATGAAATGCCTTCATGGAGGATATATCATATATGCTTCCGTCCAAACTGTTGCCTTTAGGACTGTTAGGTCTGTATCACTGGCTGTGGTTTATACGATTCTGCCATATCTGTGCTGTGAAACTTGTCTTCCTCTGTGGTAGAAGCGTTTGATGGATAGTTAGGAAAGAGAAGAAGATGGGTAATTGAGTTCTCTCTCTCTCCCTCTCTTTTGGCTAGTATTTATCTATTTGTGTGATTAGATTCGTGCCATGTTGACTACGCAATATGGGAACAATGCCTTTTACCTGCTGAATACCTTAAAATATACACTGGAACAAATGAAACGTGCCGATTCCGTTTGCTTCTGGCTTCTAACCTCGTAACAGTGTTTTTCTTACCATGCAATTAAAGAAACAGTTCATACTCAAACAAGTAAACCAAATGGAGTACTTTCTTGAATTTATTTACTTAAAGACGAGTGGACACAATAAGATACAAATATTTAGGGTTTGGGATATTTAAGAATAACAATATAATGCAGTTAAATCTGAAA
Organism: Labeo calbasu; assembly: GCA_019740295.1. Lineage (NCBI taxonomy): Eukaryota > Metazoa > Chordata > Actinopteri > Cypriniformes > Cyprinidae > Labeo > Labeo calbasu. The sequence continues at coordinate 10,105 of JAHKKF010534251.1, forward strand.
CATACAAGAGGAGACTTTAAAACTACAACATACATCAGCCTGCTATTAAGCTAACATGCAAAAAATCATTAATAAAAAAGGTTGAATGGTTTCGTATGCATATAAAAAAATAATATAATACTAAAAGGAGCAGTGCCAGAATGATTTATTTTCATGAAAATCATTCTGGCACCCTCATTCGATTAGACAGATATAACCCATTTGTTGTTTTCCTAAACTTGTAGTGTTGCAAAGGCACATTTGTACACATGCTTGTACATCTGGTCACAGCTCATGCCAAATACTGAAACCAACAAGCCCTTCGTAAATAAAGAAAAAGGACAGACAGAAACTACACATTAGCTCGAAAATCATCATTAATATTTTGTTTGGTGTTCTAGATCCATTCTTGCCATCGAAAAGGCACTAAAACCTTTTTTTTCACATTGAAACGGTAATCGCAGCCTGTCTGCTTCAGCACATCTACAACGGTCTGTTACGGTGAGCAAAACAAACCGTGGACAAAACATGTAAACAGATGCGGGCGCAGAGGTGCCCTACGCAGACAGGACTCGAGTCGGGATGGATGGTGTGTAGGTCCATGCTTTTATGGCGTGCGATGGTACAGTATCCTAAAATCTATGGAACACTGAGTTATGAAGAAACTAGATCTTCAACCACTTTTAAAGCTCTAACAATATAGGGGAGAGCAAGAGATGTAGCACCATCCCTTCATTTCTGAAGATGGGAAGAATTTTTTTTTTAATATCAAAATATTCTGTTAATTAGACTTTAATACGGGGCTTATGAGCCAACATCCACCCTAAACGCCCACATATACACACCTGAAATAATGGGACACTGCCAGCAGCATCAGATGTAGAGACTATCGTAAACCGACATCAAAAGAGGAGAAAGAGAGAGGAAGACTCTATTATTCAGGCTGCCGGAAGAAGAACTATTTGGCTGTGTTTCCTTCAGAAAACAGTGTGTAAATGGTTTGTCTGCCGCCCTTAGTGAGTTAGAAGTTGTAAAGGGGGCGGAAAGTGTTTTAAAACGGTTGTAGTGCAGTAAAACCTTCTCTACCTGACTAAACACATCCCTTAGGTGTTTTAGCTCACCTTTACGACATAATGCAAGGTGCAATTCAGCGTCTAATTATCTTGTAAAAAATATACATGAAAAAATATTAGATGACAAAAAGCTATAGAAAATGTTAAAATTATGGAGCGTACAAAAGGACTAAATCCTCTCTACAGGTCTGTGGCTCAGGATTGCTGCACATTGGGACACTGCACGCACAGCCCCACAGTGCTTACGTGTTCGTCACAGATTCAAGGCAGTTTCTCCTTAATCTGAGGAAGGTCAATGTCGCAGCCTGACCAGCAGGGGCAGTAAGGGGACCAGTCGAGTCAAAATACAACTTTTCGCTGAATTTGTACTGATTTAGAATCGCCTAAACATAATTTTATCACAGGGATATCATTATTAATGCAGCACAAACAGTACGAGACATTATTAAAAGACTTGGACAATGAAGCGAGTTAGTGTATCTGAAATTTTAGCTTAAAGACCAGGTTATACCGTCCGTACGTCAGTCAACCGGTCAGTCGGTCAGTCCTGGAATGTGAAAGGTCATCATTTCCCAAAGTTCCCTCCTTCAAAATAATAAACCAATGTGTAAAAGTGCCAGAGTACAGGTACATTTGGATCAACGGCAACAATGTGGTGAGGATGAAGACCAAGATGACTTCAACTGGCTCCTTTTCTCCCTACCTCACTTCCCTCCAGCTTTCTCCCTTTCACTTTTTTATTGCTCTTTCTCTCTCTCCCCCTCTTTTCCTCAACGAAGACCTCTTAGTGTGGCAGGGGAACGATCACCTCCACGTAGTTGAGAGGGAAGAATCCGGATTGGCCACGCAGCATGCCTTCATACCAGTTTTCATCGATCTGATTGGTCAGAGTGATGATGTCGCCCTCGTGGAAGCCCAATTCGCCTTCGTTCTCCGGTTCGAAGTCGTAGAGCGCTTTACAGCACGGCTGCTCCGCTGCTAAAAAGAGATGAGAGATTTAATGAGAATGGGATATTAAGGAGGGATTTTGGGATTGAGGGATGTTAGTATACAGTGGAGGAAGTAAAAACTAAAAAAGAAATATACTGTTGGCACTTACAGCACTAAATTAACTATTACATCCTCATGGGTCAGACAATGTAAGTGTTTTAAAAACATTTTGTTCTTGTCTGAATAAACTTTTATTATAATATGACATTTCTAAAGACAAAGCGATTAAAAAAAGTATTAAACCAATATCTGACATTCTCAAGAAACAAATAAGACAAAATTTAGATTCCTAAAGGAATTATTCACTCTAAAATGTCACATTCACGTTGTGTATACGCACCTAAAATTAACTGTAAAAATACAAATGTGACCCTTTTGGAAAAAGAAAAAAAATTAATAATTTTAAATTATTTTCTCATTTCTACTTTAAATAAATAAATAAATGCTTTTTATAACCATATGAGATTAATTTAAAATGAAAATGCACTAAAGAACCAATAAAATGTTTTCTAAACACTAACACTTCATAGCAGTATTGGGTCATTCCATGTCAACTCAACCAGTGGTCACAAACTCAAATTTTTGATTTTGTTAATATTTTTTTCTGTAGAAAGACATACACTACCAGTCTAAATATTTGAACAGTAAGATTTTTAATATTTTTTAAAGAAGCCTCTTCTGCTCACCAAGCCAGCATTTATTTGATCCAAAGTACAGCAAAAACATTAAAATATTGAAATATTTTTACTATTTAAAATAACTGTTTTCTGTTTGAATATATTTTAAAATGTAATTAATTCCTGTGATTTCAAAAATGATTTTTTAGCATCATTACTCCAGTCACATGATCCGGAAATCATTCTAATATTCTGATTTGCTGCTAAAAAAAACATTTATTATTATTATTATTGTTTAAACAGTAGAATTTTTTCAGGTTTCTTTGATGAATAGAATTTTAGAAGAACAGCATTTATCTTAAATAGAAATCTTTTGTAACATTCTAAATGTCTTTATTATCATTTTTGATCAATTTAAAGCATCCTTGCTAAATAGAAGTATTCATTTGTATAATTTCTTCCCCCCCAAAAAATAAAGAATTATTCTTACTCCAAGCTTTTGAATAGTATAGTGTATAATGTTACAAAAGCTTTTTATGTAAGATAAACACTGATCTTTGAATCTTTCTATTCGTCAAAGAATCCTGAAAACAAACGCACTCAACTGTTTTAAATACTGATAATAATAATAATAATAATAATAATAATAATAATAATACTAACAACAGTTTCTTGAGCAACAAATCAGCATATTAGAATGATTTTTGAAGGATCATACACAGAGGTAGGTCTATTAGTAAAATCTGTTGACTTTAACTAATTTTGTTTTATTACATATTAATGGTGACAGGTCAAAAATGGCTTTTTTTTGCCTCAAGCTTCCATGTTTGTAACTCAAGAAGTATTAAAGATATATTAATATCCTTTCAGATTCTGGCTCTTAACCATCTTTCCTTTTGATACCTTCATTTTAATGGCCCTTGATGGTTTATTCCCAGAAATACGGAGATCTTAATGCGGCTTCACGAGTAAATTGGTAAATTGTACACAATTTTCTGAAATTTAGTTTCTGAAGTTTCAGAAATTTGGTTGATTTGACACGGAATGGCCTATTGTTATTGTTGACTAAAACTATTAAAATTGTTTTCGGTAACTGAAATAAATTTTAAATAAAATATATAAATATCAGATGAAAACTTAAATTAAACAAAAATCAAAAATATTAAAATTACTAAAACAGAAATTAAAATAAAGCTATATAGAAATTATATACAATTATAGAAACAAAATAGACAATAAAATTACTTAAACTACAATGAAAACTGAAAATATAAAAATAAAAGCTCATTCAAATAACAAAAAAAAAAAACTATAATAACATAAGAATCAAAATGTTAACCTTTCCCAGACCAGTCTGTCAAACAAAATCATGGAGTGCCATATGTGTTAGAGTTTAACACAGTTTTAATCCCACTGCAACCATTTGGGTTAAGACAAGATGCTGTGTGTTAGTGAAGGGTCGGGTGCCAAAGCCTGGGTCTGTGGTCATGTGACAGAAGACCTCCAATTTCAGTCTGCAGCAGGGGATCACTCTGTTAGGTGGAGCAACACTCTGTGCTTGAGGCCAACACACATGCGCACATTTGCACACACACACACACAAACAGAGAGATACTCGTACACACTTCCTCTCTTACATACATACGCATCAAGCACACACCCCCCAACATGACACCATGTAACCTGTAGTTTGCTGTACTTTAGTGCAATAAACTACCATTTAATGAAGAGATGAACCTTTATGAACTTTGCACTTCATTAAATCACATTTTCACAGCTATAGAAACTTCTCAATATCTACTGTAGACATTAGAGCGATCTGAAATGATCATAATCAGTGATGGCGGTGTTACAGAAAACAAATTTAACCAACAATTTGTTACGGTATATTTGCTTCCCTCTGTTTTAATTTGCACATTTTTGTAGTTGTTGTTTTGTAACTTCCACCACATTCTTATTTGGTTCTCCTCCATATAAAAATATCAGGCATGTACCAACATTAAAATTCAAGTCAATATGATGATTTCATAATTATTGTATGGCTATTAACTAATTAATGCCCATATTAAATAAGTAGTTTATCATTTTAAGTCATAATCATATACAACATTTTAACATACGGTATGGAAAATGGATATTCATTTTGAGATTAGCTAATTAATACATTCAACAGTATTGAATTATATTTAAATGAGGATTAAATTTAAAAAAATCAAAATCTACAAATATTGGACATGAGAACGCACAATTAAAATATCTAATATCTGGTCAAACATAATGAATATATACCTAGAAAATGTGCCATTTTGCACATTCCTACGCTCTTTATTTTCTTTCACCTTCCTAATAACTTCCCCTCCAACGCACATAAACACACAAACTTTCTCATGCAACCACATAGAGAGCCACACACTCTCTGACTCACGCAATCTGGGTTTCCGCGTGGTTATTCTGCCGGTATGGCGATATGGTTCTGATGACGTAATGGGAAGAGAACACAGAACAGGGTCACTGGCTGACGAAGAGAGCAGCTGACAGCTGTGCATTTGTCTTGCCTATCCCGCCACACGCACAGGCGGTCTCATCACACCCTGCCACCGGGCCGCAACCCCACAAAGCACAATGTGCCTTTCTCCTACTAGTCTCAAGTCTGAGGAATATCCTCAAACGTAATGAAGATCATCTATCCCCATCCAGGATGATAAATAGGTATTTTATGTCCATGTTATGCAGGTGAAGTATCTGGTCTTACCTGCATTGCGCATGGGTGGAGCAGATACCGGAGTGAAGCCACCATTGGACTGTTCGTTAGGGTCTCCAAAGTCAATTACAGGCTTGGGCTTGGGCACATACTCTTTACGAGGACGTGACTGAGCATCTTTCATCCTGGTTGGTTAAACAAGAGTCATTTATTGCTTCTTTTTATGGAAACACACATGCTTTGCAAAGACACATGTGCACAAATACACACCTGTCTCTGAGCTTGTCAGAGAGTTCATCCAGGATCTGAACCGCCTGTCTGTGGTACTGCAGTTGAGACTCAACCAGTGACGACAGCTGGCTAACCTGCTCAATCTGCACAGGAACACACACACATTAAATATATAAAGACACATTTATTTCTCACTCACGCACATCCATGCTTGTGGGAAAGCACTACAACGTAAGTTGCACGGCTATATTTGTAGCAATAGCCAAAAATACATTGTCTGGGTCACAATTATCGATTTTTTTTTATGCCAGAAATCATTAAGTAAAGACCATGTTCCATGAAGATATTTTGTAAATTAAATGTATATCAAAACTTAATTTTGATTAGTAATATGCATTGCAAAAAACATCATTTGGACAACTTAAAGGCGATTTTCTCAATATTTTGATTGATTTTTTTGGCACCCTCAGATTCCATATTTTTAATCAGCTGTATCTCAGCCAAATATTGTCCCATCCTAACAAACCACACATCAATGGAAATCTTAATTTCAAAAAATTGACCCTTATGACTGGTTTTGTGGTCTAGGGTCACATTTACAAGCATACGGCCTAGTTAATGAGTAATAACCGAGGCCTTGAGTTCACACGAGTCTCACTTGACTGCTAAATTTAGACTAGAAGCTCTGCTATCTGTTCACACTAAACGTTTACTACAGTTCAAAACTGTACCATACTGTCTTCAGTGTATTACTTTACATCTACAACTTTAAAATAGCCTTTTTCCATAGACTCCACCAGCCCTTGTTTATTCCCTCATCCCATCATTTTCAACCAATAGATGGCGCTCTGACATCGCCATAAACATCAGATAAAAGCTACAGCCAGGAAGATTTTTATCCTTTTGGCTGCACTGCAGCTTTATTGGATTACCTGTCTTGACCCCACTGATGGGCTGGAGTCAAAAAAGGACAGAAAAAGTTTCATCTTCAATACTGCTAATTCTAAAGTGACAGTCACTGCCAAAAGTTCTTAAGATAGAGACAGTTCAGTTGGTACATAATCAGTAAGGTAAGGTGTTCCAGACGAACTCTGAATTATTCAGCGCTGCTAATAGGATTAGCACAACCCCCCAGGACACACAAAAGCACAAAAACACACCAAATGAAGCATCAAGCTGTCAGATGGTAAATCCTTACATCAGTTTCCAGAAGGTTGTACATGCTGATCTCAGCCACCTCCTTAGATTCATGGAACTTCTCCAGAGCCTGTCTGAGCTCTTCATCTGGAATCTTCCCCTGACGTTTCTTCTTATAGTCATAATCCAGCCTGCGTCCTTCGAGCTTTTTCAAATGGTGCTGAGAATGAGGAAAACTCTCCATGTCAATAAACCAGAGTGGAAAAGACCACAAGACTCATAGTAAAGAAAATGAACACTAAATATAAATATATATTCCTCAAGACGGAAAAAGAATACTTTACAGTACACAGGAGGTTAAGCTGTTGTACCCATAAAGGTCCAAATTTGCACATATATGGTTTTGGGTGTCATTAAAAAAAAAAAAATCATACAGGTATCTTTAAATTATATATGTGTGTGAGACAGACAAAGAATGTAAGCAAACCTGTATTTCCCTTAGGTCCTTGTCAGCCAGGCCTTGTAAAGGGTCGATGAAATTCTGTTTGACGTCAATGTCCAATGAATCTTTCACCTCTGCTAGCCTCTTCATACTTTCACCAACATCAACTAGAGCACCACCTACAGACAAATATGTGGTTGTTTTGTACATTTGGTTGGCAGGAGAATTACAAACAAAATGTCTGAGGTTTTAAAAGCTGCACTCAATTTGTAAACCCACCAAAGTTTGTGTCCTCTCCAAGTTCTCTGCCATACTTTGCCATGCATTCTCCCAGCAGCCCTTCTGCTTGTGGATAACCCGGACTTTTCACCTGCCCTCTAATCTTAGACATGGTGTTCAACATAGAGAGCTTTGCACGAGATGCTGTGTAAAAGGAACAGAAGAATAAATGTTTTACAGTAATGATCAATAAAGAAAAAAGTATGAAGTATTTGATACTGTATGTGAATAAGCACTTAATTCACGCATGCTACAAAGTTTCATCCTTGTTCAGTGCATGTGCTATATCTCTCCAGAAGCTATCATCAACTAAATGTCTTTGCACTTGTTTAAACTAGAGTTGCGGATATCTCTTAATCCCTTCAAACAAGCGCTTGTCAACATGGATGTCTATTGTTGCTGTCTTCAGCAGTTTCCCTGCATCCGAATATGCCAACTTTCATACTATGTAGTAGCTGTAAAATAGTATGTGAGCTGTATAATACATCTAAAAACACATGAAAATCCCTTAAAGGCCAGTTCACAATGCACTGACAGACGCCGACAAATGGCAATAGACACTTTCATCTGGTTTTGACTGATCAGTGTTACCCCAGTCGGCATCTGTTGCCATTGGTCGGGGCTTATTGATTGAACATGCTGAATTGGTGTTTGTCGGGTTTTGGAACGTTTGAAAACTGACATACTGTACTTGGATGGCTGTCAGCTTTGGTCTGCATTTGTCAGTGCAGTGTGAATTGGCCTTAAGGCACATGTGCAAGCTGAGTGTACACTGTATGCATGGTTAACAAAATCTGACTGTGCGTACTACGCTGATGATAAACATTCGTCTCGTGTACTATACGCATTCTAAAAAAGTGCACTTGGGCTTAAGGACTATAATGTATACAAATTTTAGACACAAAGATAAAATAAAAGCTCCAGGAACGTTTTTTGGTCTTACCTGGATTGGGCTGCAGGTACTCTGATGTTTTAGAGATGACATCTATCACAGCTTTATTTGTCACGTCTACTTTCTATAGAAACACAGAGGGGAAATCAGTGCACTGAGAACACACACACACACACACACACGTTGTGTTTCCATGTTTTATGGGGATGTTCCATATGCGTAATGGCTTTTATAAAAACCGTATATTCTATCGCCCAACACCTACCCTACACCTAAACCTAGCCCTCAGAGGAAACTGTGACTTTTACTTTCTGAAAAAAACTCATTCTGCATGATTTATAAGCCTGTTTCCTCATGGGGACCTAAAATGTCCCCACAAGGTCAAAATTTACTGGTATTACTATCCTTGTGGGGACATTTGATCCCCATAACATGATAAATACCAGGTACACACACACACATACACACACACTACTAAAGGCCAGACAAAATAACCAAACCACACAAAAAAACCCAAAATGTTTTTTGCAATAAAATTAACATCACCTTCCAGATGGGGTTTATTTTAAAATAATGGCCAGCAGACTGTAGTTTATCACTTCCTTATAGTTTCTGCACTGAACATCCTTAATAAGATTTATCAGAACACTGCTCTTTAATTCATCTTTATTTTGCTAGTATTCTATAAAACCTTTTACTAAAACAATGAATTATGAACAGACGAACTGAATGAAGAGAGGTCATATCAAATCTGTTAAGCCATTACAGGGATAGTTTAGCCAAAAATGAAAATTCTGTCATTAATTACTCACCCTCATGTCGTTCCAAAACCGTAAGACCTTTGTTCATCTTCAGAATACAAATTAAGATACTTCTGATGAAATCCAAGAGCTTTCTGACCCTGTACAGACAGCAATGCTACTGATACATTCAAGGCCCAGAAAGGTAGTAAGGACTGTCTATGCAGGGTCAGAAAGCTCTCAGATTTCATGAAAAATATCTTAATTTGTGTTCCAAAGATGAACGAAGGCCTTTCGGGTTTAGAACAACATGAGGGTGAGTAATTAATGCCAGAATATTCATTTTTGGGTGTTTAATGTTTAGTGGTAGTTTAATGTATATTGAGCAGTGTTTTCAGATCAGATGACATCACTCAGGATTATTAAAAAAATAAATAAAAATCTAAAACACTGCAGTGAATAAGACACTGTCAGTAAATAAACATTTCAGATAATTATTAAAACAGACAATCCTGGATCACTACAGCCACACCACTTTCACTCTGTAAGTGAAAGAAACTTTCCAGAAAAAACACAGGTGGTGTAGAAAATCTTACTGATGGATATGTGGGACACATGTCAAGTCTTTGAATCACTTAATGTTTAAATCAATGTTTTTCGAAAGACTGTTGGCTGCAGTGTGGGAAAATACTCTCTACTTACTCTCTCCAGGTCCTTGAACTCCTCATCCAATTTAGTTCCCTCAGCACCACCAACCTTCTCACTCACCATCTGACACAAAGAAAAAAACAGTTTTAATTCAGTATCATTCAAAAAAATATATATTTTTTTAAAAAATGCTGTACACTTTATTTAAACACCATTTTAAAGAAGAACAAAAATTTACATATACTTTATTTACTCCGTTGTCATCAAAGATGTTCATGTCTTTCTTTCTTCAGTCGTAAAGAAATGATGTTTTTTGAGGAAAACATTTCAGGATTTCTGTCCATATAGTGGACTTCAATGGTGCCCGTGAAATCCAGCTTCAAAGAGCTTTAAACGATCCCAGCCAAGGAAGAACGGTCTTATCTAGCCAAACGATCGGTTATTTTCTTTTTAAATAAAATTTTTTTTTTACAATTTATATACTTTTTAACCTCAAATGCTCATCTTGTCTAGCTCTGCTGGTACTCTGTGGATTCCGGTTCAAGACAGTTAGGGTAGGTCGAAAAAGTCCCATTTCATTTTTTTCACCAACATTACTGTTTTACCTTTTTTTTGTAAAGGACGATTGAGAAATCTAGATGGGAGTTTTTCGGGGCAGTCATGGCCTAAAAGGGGGCAGTCATGGCCTAATGGTTAGAGAGTCGGGCTTGTGACCCGAAGGTCGCTGGTTCGATTCCCGCACCAGCAGGAATTGAAGGTGGGGATTGTGAATAAACAGCGCTCTTTCCACCTTCAATACCATGACTGAAGTGCCCTTGAGCAAGGCACTGAACCCCCAATTGCTCCCCGGGTGCTGGAGCAATGCTGTGCTGCCCACTGCTCCGGGTGTGTGTTCACTTCTCACTGCTGTGTGTGTGCACTCGTGATGGGTTAAATGCAGAGGACCAATTTTGACTATGGGTCACCATAGTTGACAGTACGTTGTCACTTTCACTTTTTTTCTTTTTCACAGAGTTCACACAGAGCTAGAAAAGACGAGAATTTGATGAGAATTTGACGAGAATTTGACGAGAATTTGACGAGAATTTGACGAGAATTTGACGAGAATTTGAGGTTAAACAGGATATCAAATGTACATTCCCATGTACTTCCTCTTCCTCGGCTGGGATTGTTTAGAGCCCTTTGAAGCTGCATTTAGGAGAGAAATGGAGAGAAATCCTGAAATCTTTTCCTCAAAAAACAATTTCATTATGACTGAAGAAAGAAAGACATGAACATCTTGGATGATGAGGGGGTGAGTAAATTATCTGTAAATTTTTGTTCTGGAAGTGAAAGTCCTTTAACACCATTGTATCAGGTTTCTCGTTCAAACATGATTGCATCATGTTAAAATAACTTGAAATGATGTTTACATTTAAAAGAGCATGTTCTATCAAGTAGCTTAAAATAGTTTTATAATTCTCATCACGCTCTACTTACGACTGGATGTGGGGAGAGAAAATGTTGAAACAGTGTTATTTTATGCATTTCTTAGGAAAATTAGAAAATAGGGAGACTTGTTAATGTCTAATGTTGTATTAAAGAAGAACTCCACCTCCACAACAACAATTTACAAATAATTTACTCACCCCCTTGTCATCCACGATGTTCATGTCTTTCTTTCTTCAGTCGTAAAGAAATTATGTTTTTTGAGGAAAA